>APFE031125494.1:3153-67421 GCA_000404065.3 Pinus taeda | reverse complement strand
TTCACTACGATGTTGATCTACCTGTTGTTTCATTCGATTTTGCACCAAAGTGGTGTTATCCTTTAAAAGTTGGAGAACTTGTTGTTGATGCTCGATGTGATCTTTCACTGCTTGAACCTTTTTCTTCTTCATATGTCCTTCTATCTTTAGAGTTTGAGGGGTGGTAATTTCTTCCAATCCTTTACAAGATATGGTCGGATTCATTTCTTGATACTCGATGTGATATTTCACTTCTTGAACATTTTTCTTCTTGATATGCCCTTTTATCTTGATAGTTTGAGGAGTGGTAATTCTGATCAATGAATTACAAGATATGGTTGGATCCATTTCTTATTTATCGATGTGATCTTTCACTTCTTGCACCTTTTTCTTCTTGATATGTCCTTCTATCTTGAGAGTTTGAGGAGTGGTAATTCTTGCCAATGCTTTACCCAAGATATGGTCTGATCATTTCTTCTTTCTCTAGGTTGGGTCTCTGGCGTATATCCTCTTCTTTTGATGTTCTTGATCCTTTTCTTCCTCCTCTTCACACTCTTGTTAAAATATTTCTTCTCAGCACACTTATGACTTAGTGCATTGCTATCACAATTGTACAAAGCCCTTTTTCTCCTTTTTTCTTCCAATTGTTTTGGTGTTACCCCTTGTGGTTGTGGAAGGCTAGAAGAACCACGCTTCCATCTTTATAGTTGTGAGGGGTAGACTTCCTTGTTGCCATAATTTTACTTTCCACTATGTAACAAACCCCTTTTACTCTTTCCAATTGTTGTGGTGTTGCTCTAAAGAAGGTGTTGTTCTTTGTATCATCATAATGTGCTATCATTTCCTCCATGAAAATTGACCACTTAACAAGTTGTTTACGAGAACAAAGCCCTTCATACCATAAAAATTGATCTGGTTATAAATATGAAGATGTAATACATACCTTTTGTAACAGTGGTACACCATGTATATCAAAATATTTCTCCATCTGAAGAATCCATTTTACCGGATCCTTGCCATAAAACTCCTCATCTTGCTTTTTCTTGATTTTTAGGAGCTCGATCTGGAAATGACTATAACTCTGTAATTTTGATTCTTCCAGTTCTAAAATTATGACCTATAGTATCCCTTTATGTCCTCTTTCTAGTGCCACTAGTCTGATCCACATTGGATTCTCCAGAGAAGAGTTATGCCAAATCTCCCACAGTGACCTGATTATAGACTAGTTCAGTAGAGTGAACTTGTACGATGTGCCACGAATCACTGTTTTGACCTTTGGCTTCGAAAAATATATACAAGAAAATACAGTGCATCCTCTTTCTGTACCTTCTTACAAAATGTCAATGTGATGCTCAGAGGGAAATTTATGACAATTTTCCCTAGGTCACCTGTTTGAAATGTAATTTAGGAGTCTGCGAAAAGACCAAATTCCTCAAAACATATCTCCTCAAACATAGTGTAAAAAGCTCTAAAATTTGGACCCGAGGTTCAATGCAATTTCGTCTCAAATGGGGTTTTTTTTAGCTTCTGAAATGTCACAGAAAAAAAAAAGTTATAGCAAAAATGCAATGATGACCTATTTGGAGTAGAAAAACCCTAGAATCCAAAGCTCTGATACCAAATGTTATGAAACCAGCTCACAAAAAGATAGAAAAGAGATATCAATGCCTTAGACTTTAGCCTCTTCGAGGGGGAAACCTCCTTTACATTACACAAATGAACAATTCTTGGAAAATACAAATCAAAAGACCTTCTTTTATATATATAGGAGTCTAAGGGGTCATAATATAATCAGAGCCGACATAACAATAATAATGTAAGGGCACAATAATAACAATAGTGGGCTTCTATGGGGCACAATAGTAACAATATGGGCACTACATGGGTACATCAATATAATAAGGGGGTTGTACTAATAACAATAATGGGTTACCCTAGTAGTATAGGGGCCTAACATTTCTTGTTCATGTGACAAACAAAAAAAGAGAGTTTCCTAATTTGTGGAAGGGTCTAGAAACTTCTTTGGAAATATGTTTTAACAATATTATATTCTTCATTGATTCAAAAATTGTAATTTGTTACATGGTCAAGGTGGATGGATTCGAGATTTTATCTCCCTCCCATTATCCAAAGGATTCTCTTACTTGTCTCTTAGTTCAAGCATATGGAAATTTTCCACGTTTATAGACATTTGAATTCAGTGGCGGACACTTTGGCAAAAAAAGGCTCCAATGTTTGGCCAAGGAAAATGATATTTGGATGAAGAAAATTTCAAAATCATCCATATACCATAACCATGATGAGATTACCAAGGCATATATGTTTTCATTTAAATTTTGGTACATATGGAAATTTGTTTTTAAGTGGGGAAGAGACATCTACCTCTTGCTCTAAATGGTGGCTATCTCATGTTAAAAGGCTAAGTGGTATAAGGATTTAGATATTTAATATTTTTTTATGACGGTCTTTAATGTTTTCCTCTAGGTGTCCCATGCACCTTATTATGTGTCTCAAAATATTTCTTCTCATCCATAGAATGAAGCATAGAAATTTAATTCTTATTTGTTGGTGACCATTGGAATTCACTATGGATATAGAGCTTCTTTCTTGAGCTGTGGGTTGCAGTTAATTTCATCACCCCGCACATTCAATCATTAGTCTATTTATCATCCTTTAGAGGATTTTGGGTTGGATATGAAAAAATTTCCTCAGTCTGCATCATGGGGGTGTTTTGGTTTTGATAATATAATGGATTACATGATACTACATAAAATTCATTCGAAGCCTTACCTTGCTAGTCTGAGGGTGTGGATTAAGCTTACTGGTAATTTTTTGAGTTGGGTTCAATGGTCATTTCTTGAAATGGTGGAACCTCATTCTCTTCTAGAGAGTCTTGATGTTGGTTCATTATTTGTTAAATTTTTGGATTTGGTTTAGGTGTTATAGGTTTCCAGGCAACAACAAGATGGCATGGCTAAGAGATTTCTACTTCACACGATGAGTTGTCAGGAAGTTAACAGGAGTGACATAGATAAGTCACTCGGTTAAGTCATTCAAATTGATTTTGTGGGCAAGAAGTAGAGTTGTGTGCAATTTGGTGGCTAATATCTAGCTATCTAGTGGTGTTAGCTTTAGTGAAGGCCAATTATCTGAGATCTAGTTTCGAAAGTGCAGGAAGCGAGAATGATAAGATTAGACATTGTAATTGCTTAATGCATAGTGACTATGGAGGAGGATCTAGGAATTGCACATGTTTCCACTACAAGGGTCCAAAGATGACCCTACTATCCACTAATAATGCTCAGTTAGGAATACAAGACATATTTAATGAATGTTTGTGCAATGGATAGGTGTAGGTAACAAGATTTGAGGGATTGTTTCCTAATGTTTCTCAATGCACAAGGATTGTATCCTCAAGATGGCGTAGTGCATGAGTCTAGGAGGTGAGGGTCTCATCACTAAAGCTTAGTAGTGCATAGTGCACTCATTACTTGGTGAGAATTTAGTCTGCTTACAACTTGCACAAGATGACAGGATAGGGAAAAGCTTCAATGATTTGACTAAGTGTGAGATGAGTGAGACAAGAGAGTAAGAGTAAGAGCATAAAATAATTCCACGCATTCACGATAAAACACATGAAAATAACATGTGCAGCACCCAAAATCAACATGTATTCATTGAAACGACAATAAAATGACACTTATCTCCGTGTATGATAGTTAGGATACACGCCTTTAGAACAGAAGTGTCAATTTCAATGAGAAAGTGCATTAAGCCATGGAAGTGTACCCAATGCATGTTATTATGATAGATGTGATCAACTAATGCAAGAGAGTCCACTAGAACTACCTCTTAAAGGTGCACCGTGACTACCTCTAACAAAAGGTGACACTTCGAGTTTCTTTGAGAAGGAGCTTAAACACTTGGAAAAACTCAAATAAAAATCATGGATCAAAAATAACTTGAGATGACAATTCACATGGACAATATGAGGCTCCAAATTTTGAAAGTAGGAAAAATTTTGAGGGGGTTGAAGCAGATACAATACTAGGGTAGCTAGGGTTTTAAAGAGTTTGAAATATTGCAATAGCTTTGTGATAAAGTTGAGGTATGTACATGTACATCATTCTTTCTATACACACAGACACACACATATACATATATATAAGATTTTACTTATATAATTTTATATTTGATTTTTCTACTTTCAATGTATTCTTGATTAGGTAACTTCCTACACTTACTACTATAAGATTAAAAAATTCTTCACATAGTCTCTCAGGTGATGGTACTTGATGTCTATATGCTTGGAAGTATCATGAAACACTATATTTTTTTAAATATTTTTATACAAATCTAATTTTCATATTGGATCAATGTAGGCTGCATCCCTTAATTGAAGAGACCAACTAGGATATTCCTCATCCAAATAGCCTCACATGTTGCTTGAAAAGCATCCATATACTCAGCCTCAGCTGAGCTGAGTGCTATAGATATATGTTTCTTGTTGTACCAAGAAACTATTGTTGAACCAATGCTAAAGAATGCTCCTGGTGTGCTCTTCCTATCTGAGTTACTCCCTTCCCAATCTACACTTGTGAAGCCTTGGAGCTTCACTCCATAAGTATGCATGTACCATAAACCAAATCATGTTGTGCCTATGAGGTATATAAGAACATGTTTTTCTACTTTCATTGAATATTGGTAAGATCCACCATGAAATAATGAAGTTGATTAACTGAAAAACAAATGTTGTCCCTTGTGTTCACCAAGTACATCAAGGATCCCACCAATTATTTGTGGATAGTTACATCTACTGCATCTCTTGTAGACACATCCTCTTTCTTCCAGATAGTACCTAGAGGAGTGTCTATGGGTTTGCAATCCTGCATATGGAATCTCTAAATGATTTCAGAGGTGTACTTCCTCGGCCCAACAAATATCTTTCCATCTCCCTTCCACACCTCCAAGCTAAGGAAGTAGTGCATCAAACCCATATCCTTAATATGAAACTATCTTGCAGGATCCTCCTTGCAAGACTAGATGAACCTGTCATCTCTTATATGTATCAAATCATCCACATTCAATACTAAGATGAGAAAACTACCATCTACCATAATTTAGGATAGATTGGGATATGCTTCAGTCTTAGTGAAACCCAATGCACTAAGATAGGAATTTATGAGAGTGTATCAAGTACGAGGTGCGTGATTGATACCATAGAGGGATCTCTTGAGAGTAAACACATGTGTCACCCTGTTAAAGGTATTGAACCCCTCTAGATGGTCAATTTAAATCTCTTCTTCAACCACTCCATTTAGGAAGGCGATCTTAACATCCATTTGGTGGATCCTTCACTCCAACTATGTTGCTAATGCTAGGATAGTATTGATAGAACAATATCTTACCATAGGGTAAAAAGTCTCCTCATAATCAACTCCTTCCACTTGTGAGAAGATTTTGGCCACAAATATGGCCTCATACTTCTCAACACTTCCATCAACTGCATTTTTTACCTTGTATAACCACCTGGAACCAACAACTGAATTGTTCTTAGGTTTGGGCACAACCTCCCAAACATTGTTCTTCATGATGGAGTTACACTGCTCCACCATGGAATCTACCCACACCTACAGGGAAGCAACCTCTTGAAATGAAGGCTTCCTAGAGTCAATCAAGTATGAAAGGAGTGTCATATATCCAATATATATGTCTAGTGATATCCTATAGTTGTCTGAGGAGCTAGGAGCTCCAACCTGTTCATGAAATTCATGCACCAATCTATCAACCATCTTGGTCCTCTTCCTCCCTTCTCTGGGAGACTTTGGGTGAGTCGGTTCCTCCAATCAATCTTCTATCTTCTCATCCACATGTGGCTACTCTACATCATCCTCTTGGAATATTCTCTTTCCATTGAGTAAGATTTGACTCTATGGATCTGGCTGAGGCTCCTCCTTCAGAGTTAGAAGTTCCTCCTTTGGTGGTATGCTCAAATCTGGCTCTGGAGAACTCCTCATAAAATTCATCCCAAGTTAGGGCATGTACACTAGGTAAATATTAGGTGCCTTTGTGTATCCTACAAAGATCCTCCTCTCTACAATAGGCTCCAAAATTTTCCTACTATCTTTGGAGACATGACAATAGACTATGGGTCTAAAAAATCAAAAGTGGGAGACATCTAGCTTCCTCCGAGAGAAAGCCTCTTCAAATGTAATCATTCAAAGAATTTTGTGATGGATCATGTTCTACATGGAAACAATTGTATTACAAGCTTCTTTCAACATGGATAGTGGCAATACCTGGTCATGCAACATTTCTCTTGCAACTCCTAGAATGATTCTATTTTTCCTCTCTAAAACCCCATTTTGTTGTGGGTTGTGAGGTGCAATCAATTCCCTTCTAATGCCCTTCTTAGCACATAGTTATTTGAAAGAAATATACACATACTCTCCTCCATCGTCACTTCTTAGGGATTTAATTATATTTTCCAATCTCATTTTCAATTAAGGCTTTAAATTCAACAAATTTTGAATAAAATTCATCCTTCTTCTTCATGAAATAGATCTAGCATTTGTGGGAAAAGTCATCTATGAATATTACATAATACCTATGATTTGGAATTGAGGCTGTAGAAAATGGTCCACATGCATTTGAGTGAAATCACTCCAAGATGGCTCTAGCTCTGCTATCTCAACTCTGGAAGGAATATTTAACATATTTTCCAAGAGCGCATCCCTTGCAGACATCATGTTGATCAAGGAGGCATTTTGGAAGTCTAGTGGTGATCTGTTGCACTATTTTCAAAGCTCCATGGTGTAGGTGTCCCATGTGCCAATGCTAGATCTCTCCAACGTCTCAACCTTGAACATGTTCTGCCTTGCTACTCAGTGTAGCACATGCATCCACCTCTAGTTTGTAGATATTTTTAACCTAAAAACCAATTTGTTTTACTTGTCCAATAGTGTTCTCTTAGGGGGTCCTGACCCATGTTCAGATTTAGTTGCGCCAACCAACAAATACCTACATTACTGCCCCTTTCCGAAACAACCTGTGTAGCACATGCATCAATCTCACCCAAAGTAGTATGGGGGGATGCAAGAACCAAGTTTCTACATCCAGAGACTAGTGTGATGTCTTTTAGCACCTCAGATCTACCTTCGCGCAGATCAATAACCACTTAGGGCATATTGCTGCAACTCCATTAAATAGCCTTGAAACCTTCATGAAGGTTTATGATTAGTCATTGCAGACCTTTAATATTCAACCTATCTAATTACACGCATTAGAGAGTAGTCCTAAATTATGGTTCACGCAGATGTACTTATCTTATTAGTAAACATCAGAGAATTCATCAAAGTCTTCACGAAAATACATAAACAATATTTGCATACATCATTAACTCTTATTCAAGAGGATCGCTCAACATTCAATCAATATTTCATAAAACACATTATTCATAGACAGTATATAGCATTTAACGGAAACAAAGATAAAACATATATTCACAATAATTCTTCGGTAAATTTCTTTATTAATCTTCAATTCAGGATTACAAACTCAAAACTACCCTACACATTTAGCTGTAGGGGTTTGTGCACTCAGCTGCAGACTCTACCTAGGCCTTTATGGACTCAGTTGCAGAGCCTTTCTTCTCCTATCTGACCCACTTCTCTCCGTTATCACTTCCTATCCATAATTAATTCTTATCCAAACTTATCATGCCTTAGACTCTCTAAGACATGCCTATTTATAGATTTTTTCATACAATGTCATTGTCCGTGGACCATGGGTGGATCTCAAAGCTAACTGAAACATTACATAAAACAAGGGTCTAAACCCCTTTGACTCCTAATCATCTACGTGCTCCGCATCCACAAATCACAGAGACTTTACATTAATTACATAAATGTACCAAAACTTGGGCTATCCTGACCCCAAAACTGACCCATGGGACCCCATCCCAAAAAGTAGAAACATGCTTTATATTATATGCCTTTACTTTACTAAACACCACATCATATCCTATGTCCTCAAGTACAACTACAAAAACTATATTTTTCTTCAAACTATGCACATACACTACATTATGTAGGTGAAGGTGAGAGCCTAAATTCCTCTTAAAGGTGATAATGAATATCCCTTTGGTACTATATCTCCTATCATCTCCACACTCTTTGTGTAATTGCATATACTTCTCCTCTAAGTTGTTGAAGAAATCCTTATTTACTATCATATGAAAGTGTTGTGCTACTCAACAACCCCCCATTTGTTAATAGTAGTAGTCAATATTACATTAATAAATGGGGACCCTTTAAAAATTCCTTCCAAAAACAATTTTAGCATTTAGGCATTTTCCCTATTAAATTTTGGAATAAAACATGATATCAATCAAACACCTTTTAGGAAACTATTAAATGTCTCCCTTTCCTGCATATCGCATGATCAAGCGTGATTGAAAGCCTTGCTAATCCACCATATCTATTGAAAAGTGATCAAAAGAGGACTCCTTTGTTTAATACTTTGAAACTAGTACATTTCTTATATAAACTAAGTCCTAAGGCATTTATTATTAAAACTAAGGCCCACGTCACATATCGCTATTCTTAGAAAGCGCGCCTTAATGAGTTACCTTAAAATGTGTGAGATGTGAAATTGTGATAAAAACATTTCCCTTACCGCATCACATTTTGGAAATTTAAAACAACACCATAAACTTACCAACCGTCGAGATTGCGAAATACGATTGAGACCTGGACCTACTCCTGAGATACATCACAAACAAGTATTTACGTTCGTTGCTTAATAAAAAGTGCTTTACACAAGAAAACCTGGCAAATGAGCTATGTCCTAGAAACAATAGTAACCGGCCCGCATCTCGCATCTCATAGAAACAAATAACGAAAGCATACAAACATAACACCATAATGCGATCTACGATATTGCTTCACAAATCGCAAAATCGCCATTTTCACAAATTAAAGGCTCGTCACCCTAGAAGCTTCTTCCCGACTTACAATTTGGACACTAATGAGCATTAAAGATAAGAGATAATGAACCATTAGTGGGAATTTAGTAAAAGTTAATGGCATTTATGTGTGAAAAGTCATCCAACGTGATATGATATCTTCTTACTTGTGTTCAAATAAAACTCCTTTCTTATCACCTTTTCAAGTTACGTTCTTATCCCAGCTTACGTTCTTATCCTAGCTTACATTCTTTCTTATCTATGTATATCTGATAGTTGCCGTTTTTCTCCATTTTTAGGGAAAATCCATAGAAGGAGTCTTTAGGAGCAATGGTAAAGAAGGGCAAGGACGTTGCATTTGAGAAATGAGAAATGACTCCTTTATTCACAGATACTACATGTAGCAGAGGAGGAGGGACATCTATGTGGGAAACCATGTATGATTTATTAGAAGAAGAGCAACCAAGACCTCTGGAAACAAAGGTCATAGCTGATGGTCATGCTTCCTCAGATGCCACCATCTTTTAGACGACATGCTTATTTCTGCATCGCATAGCCATGCACCCAAAGATAATCCCTTACACATATATGGTCAAGTGGATTATTGATCAGGCCGATACCTCAGACAGAGAATTTAAGAATAGAAGCCAAGAGGTTTTGGGATCCTTTTCTCCAAACAACCTACGACTTATGTACCATCTACCAGAGCCACAAGACATGTACAAAAAATAGTTTCTTGAGAAGTTTGCCAAAGAGAATGAGGACCCAGTAGATGTCACCTGGACCTAGTTGAATAATGAGGGCAAGATCAAAAAGGAAAAAGCATGTATGTGCTCTACTACATCTATTTCTCCTCCCCATAGTTTTGTAGCAGCCATGCTATGTAGGATGTTTGGCAAGCCCTATAGCACTAAATTTTCCCCAGAACGAGTACCATTAATAGATGCAGTCATAAATGCAACCATAATGAATTGGGCCCAAATTTTGTCTGATAATTTAGAAAAGGCAATAATTGATTATGGG
The DNA here is from genome assembly GCA_000404065.3 of Pinus taeda. Classification (NCBI taxonomy): domain Eukaryota; kingdom Viridiplantae; phylum Streptophyta; class Pinopsida; order Pinales; family Pinaceae; genus Pinus; species Pinus taeda. The sequence continues at coordinate 57,454 of APFE031125494.1, read as the reverse complement.
GGGAAAAGGAGTGTCTCAACGAGGGTTTACCCTCCATTTTTTATGAGTGCCTATGTGATGAATGCAATTTGTTTTGGTTCAAAATTTGCTATCATGGGATAGAAGTGGACTATGAAAGATCCACTTCCCATTCATATATATCATAAGGACATGTGGGAGTCTTAGTTTCACCCACATTTTTACAAAATTGTGATGGGGTCATGTTGCCTATCCACAAACAAGTTTACAACCGAGATGCCCCTAGGTTTTTTAAGGAATTTGAGGTAGATATCCTCCTAGTGGCTAGATGGTTTGGGAAGGAAACATTCACATATATCAGGTTTTTTGGGAGCATCTCCTCACCTCATGTCCTCCCATACTATGTTCTAGACAAATTGATGGCTAGAGAGATAACCTACCAAACAACTAGTGAGGGCGAGCTGAGCAAAGGATTAAAGGAAGTGAAAAAGGCCATTTGGCCTACATTTCCATTACAATGTGGAGCATTTTCATTGCATAATCTAGGCCATGCATTCAAAGAAGCAATGATCATGAAATCTCTAAAATTACCTAAATTCCAAAGAAGCTAGTATGACCCAAATGGCATCGTGAAAGACTTTACCATGGTAAAGGTGAAGGTATTCAATCATGAGGAAGACACATTTGATGACATATTCCTACAGAAAGAAACATTCATAGAAGTGAAGCACATGTCATCACTACTTTTTGATTCAGAAGAACTTGAAGCCTTTCATCAATACAGAGAAAGGAGATTGTTAAAGGTCCCATTGGGCCAATTACTAATTGAACCAATAAGGGAGCCAACTCCCAGCGTAAGCCTAGAAGGAAGCTCTAGAGAAAATTCTAAATATGATTACCAAGCAGTGTCCCAAGAGAAGTCTACCAGGGAGTTAGAGAAATCAAAGAAATAGTCACAGAATGGGGGAAGAAAAAGCAAGGAGTCAGAAAAGGATACAACCAAATCTACAGAAAAGACAACTGAGCAAACCTTAGCTAGAAAACAAGCTGAAATTCATTCCACCTCCACCTAGTCAACAAAACCCCTGGTGATTGATTTAGAGAAAGAATGGGAGAATTTTAATAAAAATCTCCACACAAAGAAACAAGAACCTGAGCCACAGACTCCGCAACACAAAACAACTCAAGAAATTATAGTAGAGAAAATTGTAAGTACTTAAGAGGTAGAGCACATTCCTACCACTCCTACCTCTGAAATTGTTTTGAGAATTGAGGAGATTCCTCCTTTAGATGTGTTTTATAGCCCAACCCAGAAAGCTATTGTCAAAAGGCATAGAAACAAGAGGAAGTTGGATGCTAAAACTGCTACAATTCATGATAATGAATCGGTTGGATATTGTCTGGAAAGACTCTGTTAGCACCTGGATTGATCCTCAGGCTGAAGGAAGGCAATGCCAGGGTAACCACAAACCACACTTAGCCAAGTAGCTAGCCCTACTAGGCCAGGAGAGGGCTCTCTCCATAAGGATCCTAGCCAAATTGACTGGGTCTAGAAACTGATATTAGGCTAGGTATAGTACCACAAGGTTTGATTTGATTTTGAAGGGTTTTGCTGGATCAGGAGGAGCCAAACAGTTAGGGCAAGGAAATTAGGTCAAAATTGCAGGGTGTTCGATAGGGAAAGGTAGGCACAATCATCAGAACCTTAGGGTTTGATGGATGAGGTGAAAATATAGGTGAGGAGCTAAGAAGAGCATGTAAACCTCATGGATTCTTCCTAAACTAAAGAAAACACAGACTGTGAAATATCTACCCAAAATAGAGCATAAAAGTTATGGATTCTTCCTTTCAGACTTGTATACATTCACATAAAGAGTATGAAATGATTAAATGGAGTCAAAAATACATTTTAACACATTAAAACATAAGAAAAACTGAACTGAGCATCATACCACATGGATCCCAGAGAAATAGCTGCAATTTTTATTAATCTCCTACTGTAACTGGTACAAAATGATGTCTATCAAAGCCTACGAAATCCCACTTAGTCCAACCCTTTACAATGAGAATGAGAAAGAAGATATAGACCTCAATTCAACCTCCTCCCATCCTCAAGGGTCAAATCCCTAAGATAAGGAACTAATCCATCAAAAGCTGAACAAGAAACTGTAATCTAGGAAACCCTAACAACTTGCCTCTAAAAGGGAGGAAACTGATTCATTTGACTTCAAGAGAACTTTTGATCTAATGATTCTACCCTCCAGTAACTAATATTCATCTTATTTACATTCCTAGTCACCATTTACATTAATAAAAACATCATCCATGAGAGAAAACCCAAAAGTTACAGTCATGGCACAATAATGTGAAAATTTAGCAGAAAATTGTCCTATGTGTAGCGCCAGAAGGCTATGCGCAAGACTTTTTGTAGGGCCATTTTGGAGGCCTTCTCGGTGTCCAAATTGAGCTCATGATAGCCCATCGGAAATCCTATTATGTCTAAATTTCAAATATTTCTTTACTTTCCCATTTGGAGTTGATTTGACCCCTTAAATACCAATTCTCCCAAGACTACATCTATGCGCAGTGCCATGGTCATTTTTTGGGTGTTTTTTCGACCTTTTGACCTACCAGATTTGCTCCAAAAACTTAGAAAATTCATAGGGTGCATGTACTCATTATTGTGAATCCAAAAATGTTGACCATTTCCTCACTGGATTCGCCTAGGAAAAGTGCAACGCGAGTGGTGCTGCACATAGAGCCAATTTTTCTGAGTCAAAAAATGCTAAATTCTTCAAAAATGAAAAAATTCTCAAAACTTACTCAAAATTTATGGAGAACACCACCATCAAGTGTTTGGGTAAGCCAAGGAAGCTTCAACAAGCAACCTAAGCCTATCACCCTCCTTTTTTCCTTTGAGGGCTTGTTTTAGCCTTGTCTTTGTTTGCTTGACTCTTATGTTACAAATCTTGTTTTGGGTCCTGTAATGGCGAGTCGTGTGCCTGATGATTTGATTGTACCTATTAGCCCTTTGTAGTAGCTTCTCCATATGCAAATTGACCCTATCAAGCCATATTTCTCTATCTTATTCAATCTCCTTTTCAAGCCTTTGTTCTATACTCAAGGTGGCTAGGGTTTCTTCCTCTTGCATTACTGATTTTCCTTTGTCACCTTGCCTCTTTGCTTTGAGAAGGTCCAGCTCCATGAGGACCTGTTTGTCACTTAGCTTCTTGTTTTCTTGCTCAAGATATGAAATGACATACTCATCTCTCGCCAAGATGTCCATCAATGTTTGGATCTGTGCATCTTTTTCCTTTATGATTATATTTTCATTTGTCGCATCATCTTCAGCCTCCAATTCAACTATCTCAATTCCATGATGAATGTGTGGTTGCTCTAGTTCATCATGCTCCATCAAATCAAATTCCCTTTCTTCTTCATCGTTGAGGCTTTCCTCCATCATCCTTTCCTTCCCTTTATGCACTTATTGCACTTGTTTTACCTATTGTGTTGATGAAGAAGCCAAAGTCCCTTCCACAGTTTGTCAAGCAAGCATTTGCCTTTGAGCTAATGAAGAAGGCAAGGCCCCTTCCACATCAAGTGGAGTAAACACTTGCCTATCTACTGCAAACAACTTTCTAGCCCCTCTCTGATAGTTTCGTCTCCCTTATGTGGTTTTTTGTGATCCTAAGGTTCATATTCCATGCTTTCATTGCCACTATTTTCCTCCTCCTCATAATATTTATCCTCTTTATCCATGATTTTGAGTTTGAAGCTTTAGAAACCCTAGCGAAGGTAATCAAGAAGTGGGACTTATGGTGAGTAGGGATAGGGGAAGGGGAGAGGAGTTTGTGTGATGTAGGAATGAGACATGTATGATGTGAGAGCGAGAAAGGGGGTTATTTTTAGTAGGGACTATTTTGTAACTAGGTGTTTAGGGATTTTGTTTTGGGACTAGGGTATATGGGATAAGTGTATTTGACAGTAGGGAATAGGGAATAGGGATGATGTTTAGGGATATGACAATAAGATATGGGAATGAACTGGAAAATGATAAGCAAGGAGGGTTTTTAGACAACCTAGGGTTTGAAAATTTTCATAGAAAACCAACTTAAAAATCGTGAAAAGAGTGTTGGGAGGATAGTTTACGGAGTATGCTTGCTTGAGGCTCTAGGTAGCAAAAGGAGCGATTTGAATGGTTATTGTGATGGTTTTTCTGGTTGCTAGCCCTATGTGCAACACCTTGTACAGGTGCGCAATGCCCTATTGTATGTGCAGAATTGTGCAAAAATACACTGGCACACAGGCTCCATGCACAGTGCTCTAGTTGTATGTGCAACGCCCTGCTTGCATGCACAACACTCTGCTTAAATGCGCCCTCCAACTTGAAATTTCCGGTCTCCAAATTGAGCCCATGATAGCTTGTTAGAAAGGTCTCTCTCCTCTCTCTTGGATACACAATGGACCTATCAAGCACTGAAAATAATCAATTATAGCCCCTAAAAAGTCAATTCTTACAAGACTGGTCAAAAAGTGCAGAATGAGGGTGCAAAAAAGAAGTGTTCTCTTGCAGGAAACTTTTGAACGTCTTCCTCAACTCCAAATTGAGATCATGATAACTCATTAGAAAGATATTTCTGTCAAGTTATTATTTGACTCATCAAGAAAGTCATTTGGACAATCTAGCTAGAAGAAAAAATGATTTTCCCAAAGTCACTGTAGAAGTGCAACAACTCTCTTGTAGAAACTATATTTTTGACATTTCTCTAAAACCATGACACGTGTGTAAAAAGTCAAGGAGTTTTTTCATCCTTGGCCTATTATGGACAAAAACCTCTCTCACGTTTTCCAAATTCATCCATGTTTGGTCTGAAACATAGTTTAAAGAAAAACTAGCCCTTGCGTGTGGTGAATGACTTCTTGACAAATGATGGAGACCTAATGTTGATGATATGAAATGGCCTCATACCTGCTGATATCCCTTATGCCTCCTCTACTCAGATATCTCTGATTCCATAGCCAACCCTAACTCAATGGGTGAGGAAATTAGGGTTTAGTGCTTTGTGGAAAATGATGATTTGGACACCCTTGGGAAAAGACAACTCCCTTTGGCATGCACTTAACCCTTTGAAACTTTACCCTTTTGCTTGACTATTTCCTTTGACAAATTGATCTTTTGATGGTCTAGCATGTTTGGAAAACTGAGTTAACAGCTTGGGATGGTGAAATTATTACATTTGAAAGATATAAAACCACATAATGACATAAGAATTTCTCTTTACAAATCATCTTCACATGGTGACGGGATGTTATTTGATCACCCTTTAATTGTTGGTCTTATGCAATGGAATGGAACCTTGGGAACCCTAACGACCTAAGGAAACCTTGAAAAACCCTAAAAGACCTAATGAGACCTTGAAGGACTGAATTTCAAGATGACATAATAACCTCATGACTGATACAAATGGCATGATAAAAATAACTCTATGGATGATGTACAGTCAACAAGATATGAAACTATGCCAACAAGTAATCACATTTAGGGAAGAGTGTTTTTGGACTAGGACTACCATCAGTGACTAATTTTTTTTGGATGACCTAGGGGAGTGATAAAAACATTCTGTGTGGGACACCTAAAATGAATATGAAAAGAGAAATTTTGATCACTTATGGCAGTATGCAAATACTGACTCTAACAGACTCACCCATCGACCCATCTGACAACCTTACTAGATTGTCTTAGTTTGCAGGAGCCTACTCTACAACGACTATTGAATAAGAAACAAAAGTACAAATGTTGCTCAGAGAAAAGGAAAATAAAATTCTACTTTTGGAACAACAGTTAGTGCAAGAAAAATCTAACCAACAAGAGGAATTGCAAATAGCCAAGCTCCGGCAAGAATTCAAGTAGATGCAAGTAAAACATCAAGCCATTTTAGCAGAAAATGAACTGCAGATACAAGAATTAATAGATAAGTATAAGGACAACCCAAATATTGATCAATTTATAATCAAAGCACTCAGCCTAAACTCCCAACTAATGCATCAAAAAGAAATTCTATGCCAGAAGGTCTCGCAGTTGAGTCCTTATTACGATACTAGTGACAAGTTAACGAGTCAAGTCATTGACATGAGACTCGAATATGATGAAGTCTTGAAAAGAGTTTCTGAATTCATCACCTGGAAAAATTCATAGGATGGGAGGAAGGCCGATTTTCCCATACTGGAGGAGTCACATAAAGAAATTTTATTTGCAGATTGGGATTCTCGGCTTAGGTAAGCAGAAAAGGCAACGGTGGTTTCAGTAGTAGCAACAAACTATGTTATTGAAACATCAATGAAAATTTACACATCGCAAACCTGGTGGATGAGTTTGTTCCAGGTTTTCTTCTGAATGTCAAAAAGCTCAAACAACAGTGGACATAGGCAACAAGAGAAAAAGAGGAAGCAATTAGGCAAATGACTAGGTTAAACTGGGAAGTATACTAGCAATATTTCGTTAAACCTTACAACCAATGGATGACCTTGTGATGCCTAACCTCTTCCATGCGGAAAATGGTGCCAACACTGACCGATGCCATGTTCACTGGGCAGTTGAAATATGTGATTAGTCGACTGACATAGCTCAAACTCATGATGGACATCTGTGATCTTAAATATCAAACACAAACGAGTTAGTCACCATGCTTTAATATCTATTTTTGTTTTTTTTTGCACAATTTTTGTAATAATCTATTATTAGGACTTATAATTTAGTATTTAAACCCCTCTCATGCATTTAGAGAGGGGTTCAACATTTTTATCAGAAACAATCTTCAAAACACGCACTTCTATCCCTTTGAGGAAGTTCGGATGAAATGAATGGAACGAGATTTATTTTTATCTTATCTGGCATCTTCTATTGAAATTGCACTTTTGTACTCTTAGATGGTGTTGGATTGATTGGAAGTAGGTTGATATTGCTGAAACACATGCGCAGAACTTATTACAAATTGTACTTTTATCTTGTGATTTTGTTTTGTTTATGTATTAAATGATATTTTTTCTTCGAATTGTTTGTGTATGAAAGTTTAAAGCTTGGTTAGCATTATTGCACTTTTGTATGATGATGGCCTAAATTTTATGCTGAATATATGAATAATTTTTTATGTGATATATCTTTCACAATAGTTTCGGCTAACTATTTATCCGAAACGATAATTGTTAAAATGATTTCACTTTTTATTGTTGTTGAATGATATTTATTACCAATTGCTTTAGGGCATTATTGTAGATCACATGTTTCAATTTTATTCTCGGGTATAGTCATAGCTAGATAGTGTTTAAATTATGATATATGCATGTGATTATTAGTTTAGATTAGACTACGTTTAGCTTAAACATTCTGCTGAACTATCATATATCACCCCATCAACACTATCATAATTTATATTGGGAAACTGGTCCCATTACCCCTAGTCGGAGCCACTACACCAAACAAAAAAGGGGCTGCCAACCAAGGTTCGGACCAGGTGGTTTTCCCCCAATGTTGTAAGCAACGATTTTTGAGGCTTCAACAGAAAGTAAGCACCAGAGTATAAGTACCACACACTCCCTCCTACAGAGCTTTCCATCCAAGTAATGAGGGTGAAAGCCAAATCTAATTGTGGTGCGAGAGCATCTCATCCTACTACTACTCTATGCTTCTTACTGGATTTATTTTGTAGACACTTGGTTGCATAGTATCCATACTCTTGGAAGTGAAAACACTTAATTTTACTTAGTCTTTCATGTTGCCATGGTTCTAGCTAGACTTTTCCTTACCTTGGACCTTCTTGACTTTGGCTTTATTTCCTTTTCCAACTAAGGGAAAATTTTCTTCCTCATTAGTTTTGGATGTGACGTTGTTGGCTTGTTGGGGCCTAACCCAGGTTTGGAGTTAATTAGCCAAAAAGATCCTTGTACTACTGGCCCTTTTGGCAATAGTCCATGAAGCGTGGACTAAGTTCTCACCCGAAGTAGTATGGGACGGTGTTGGAACCAAGTTTCCGCACCCTTGAGATGTCTGAGGGGTTAATTCGGTCTGACTGTTAATCTGTTCGCGCAGGTTACTTCGTGCACTTCCCTGTCCCTCGCGCCCTGATATACTTACCTTCGCGTAGCCCTAACCAGTGGATGTGGGGCTTCAGTGCTGCTGGAGCAACGCTTTGCACTATTTCGCTATGTCACACTTAAGATCTTACTTATCTAGGAATTTAGACTTCTGTGATCCATAACATTGTTTAGAGAATTTTCAGCGAAATCACATAATTAATCATTTGTCGACGTGTTTCAAACCAACTAGTGTGGTTCATCGTCAGGACAAGTTGACGATGAACCACATTAGTTGGTTCGAACTTGTCCTGATAATGAACCACACTAGTTGGTTCGAAATGCATCGACAAATGATTAATTATGTGATTTTGCCGAAAATTCTCTAAACAATCTTACTTATCTTTTTGCACCAGTTAGTTATCTTCGCTTAAATAGATGCTTTATGTTATATTTATTTACACAACACATTCATATGAGTTCGCACAGAAAATAAACAACAAACTTGCAATTTGTACCCAAAAATAATAAAATAGGAAAAGATACACAAAAATATGATAAAACTTCTTCTTTGCTAGGCAACCCTTTGTAATTTGTAATGCCTTTTGAATTTGAATTCAACCGTTCCCCCCAAATCCAGTTCATTAATGCTCCCTTGGCAGCAGATTTTCCCAAATCTTACCCATAAAGCGCGTCTTAAATGCTTGCCGCCCACTCCATTTGGTCTCAAGTCGAGCATCACATCGTGAATAGTGACTCCAACAGTCACTTTCCATCCAACCAATGCAGTAGCGCAACTCCCCTTGCACGGTCACAGACCTTGTGACACTTTGCTTTTGCACGTAGCTCTAACATCACACAGCTTGTGAGCATAGTAGTTTCTAGTCTTGTGCCTCCTTTCAACTGCCTGGAGTGCTAAGACCATATTTCCCATGGCTAGTCAGTTGGTCGTGCCACCTGTATAGGGTTTCATCTGGTCATCCATTACGTTTCTTGCAAAATACCCTCCTTTTATTGTTACTGCTTGGGTCATGAATGCCACCATGGTTGATCCATTTAGTAACATGCGGTCCAATCCAATGCATCAAGCTTATCAATTCACAACGATAGTCCCTAGATTCATTGATGTGATCGTGTGCACCTTGTTTTATCACACTGGGTTCTTTATTGAGAAGATCATTCTTGATCTTGTCCTCTAGCTTCTTGGCTTCCACTTCCACTAGAGTGCTTTTCTCCCTTAATCGCACCCTTTCTTTCCCAAGTTCTTGGAGCCTAAGATCACCGTGTTGGATTTCTTCCTTAGGTCCCAAGCATTCTGCTTCGTTCAGCTGCACGATCCCTTCTTCCAAGGTTTCGTGAGCTGTCCTATCTACTGGTGTTGCTATGCATGGACTAGGCATTTTATACTCTATCGGGATTATAATGTTTTCTCCATACTCCAGTCTTGGAGGCGCCTGCACCATTAGTTTCTTGCACAGGGTTCTATAAGCCCATAGAACTGCTGGTACGTGCAGGTCCCAATAAGTCTGATGTGCATTGTGTACCTTGTTCAACACTTCACATGCTTCGCCAAAGGCTTCTGCATGGATAACCTTCTGTACACTTGGCCTTTCCATACTCCGTGGTTCCAACTGAAGGGTTTGTTCGTGCCCTTGCCTTGCCCACACCTGCTTAATGACCATGCATCCTAATGGGAAGATTGTGTGCATCGGCACAGTTTTCATATAATATTCCTATACCCATCTGGATAGGTGGGCACGCGGACAGTTTCGTTCGACAATATTGTCTGTTAATCATATCTGAGGCTTCCCAAACTGTATGTGCATCGTTCTCCTGCATTTGTACTAGTCCTCAAAGCTTCTTTGGTGCGTATCCCACCACCTCGCAGGCGTCGTGTGAAGTACCCATTTCAAAGCTTAGAAATGTTACTATTCCGAAACCTCTCTTTCAAATCTATTCAGGAAGTCATCCACCTCACTTAACCCATCATACTTAGGCATATTCCTTACCTTCATTGATACATAGTGTAATGATTTTGTCATCATGTTATAGTTTGGCGTGGCTACCTCGTGTAACTAGTTCTGCCATCGTTCTATCTCTTCGTCAGAATCTGAGGTGCAGGAGCTTTCATGCTCCCATGAGATTCATCCATCCACAGTTGGATTAACCCAGTCTTTCTCTCGTTCAGTTATCTTGTAGATGCATTCCAAGTCATCATCACTTTCATAGTCGTGTACGGGCTCTGTGTAGCGCGATCCTTTTGTAGGGTCCAAAGGTACAACTACGCACATAGACTTTTGATCAAAAATAATCTTGCACTTCTTCAGATTTATCACCCCACTCATGTCAGTGGCCCAATATATTCCTAATAGCATGGGGTAGGGATTGTTGTCATCAACAATCTTTATCACTTTGAAGTCTGCTAACACTCTTGCTCCTTCGATATCCACTATGATTCCCTGCAATCTTCCCACAGGTAAGATCTTTTGTTGGTTCACCATTCGTAGTTGGATAGGAGATCATTGTAGCATAGGCCTTCCCATGCTCTCCCATGTTTGCTGGGGCAAAACGTTCGTGTCTGATCCTAGGTCCAGAATCACTTGGTCCATCTTATATTCTCTAGTTTGCATGGTCAATCTCATCTCTCTTCCCATCCTTGTCGTGTGCTTTGCAAGCTTCTGGAATACATGTGGTTCTCCTGGTGCAGTCCCAGTGCATCTATTTATGAGTTCCTGCAGCCCCTTTACAGCCTTGTTGTCGCGCAACAGCTTCATGCATGTTTCCAGGAATGTCGTGAGCATTGATGGTTCCATTTCCGGCTCCAGTCTGTCTTTGCTTCCTGAAGTGGAGGCATTATTGAAGCTCTTCTTGGCTTCCATGAAGGTTTCCTTAGCGTGCTCCAAATCAAACTTTGGTTCTTTCATCAAAGCCTTGTGAACCTAAGTACTATCTTCAAGCTGCTTGCCTTTGTCATTCCCTGTCGCAATTCCACTCCAGAGCACAATATTCACATTAGGTTCTTGCTCGCGCAGATCAAACCTCATCATTTGCAGGTTCTGAGTTGGGGGAGGTTGGAGCGCTCCCTTGTCACGCAGCCTTGCTATCAGTGTGGAAAAATCCTCGGTTTCATGATCAAACAATGTATAATACAGGAATGATGGATGCGTCATATTCATACAATCACAGGCATAATGTCTTGGCCCACCACAATTCTAACATATCAGCTGTCTGCAACCTCTTTTAGGTCCTCCTCCACCTCGGCCTTGTCCGTGCCCCTGAAATCCGGTTCGTGCCATCCCTGCGTTCTGGTAAAAGGGCCAAATATTAGCCTGAACTCTGTAGGTAGAAGTCCAATCCATCATCGGCTCATAACTTCTACAGGTGCGCTCATCATGTCCCACTAATCTACAGAAATTACAGAGAAACTGCTGTGAATTTTGCGTTTACTTCTGCAATAAATGGTAGTTATCTGTAACATGCTTTCCTCCTATTTGACAGATTATGCACAACAACGCAGGTGCTGCGCTAGGTCTTGCTTGTGCCTCCAGTATCAATGGCATTGGTCTTCCTCCTGTGTGGTAATTCACGAATATTGGGCAGTGGCCCTTGTCATGTCCTTGACCCTTGCACTTTACACACCATACCCCGTCGCGCATTTCTGGGCAAGTTGTCCTGTCTTGTTTCAGACTCTGCATCTCAAGGCACAAGTTTTTCAACTGCGTGTGAATATGCTAAACTCCCAAGTTGGGATCTTGTATCGGGGTCTCGAGCAGTCTCATCGCGACCTCCATGGCCTCGGTCTGAGTTGCTAGCCTCTGTTGTGATATCGCGTTCCTTAGATGCAGTGTTAATGATGCTACAAACCATTTGCAGTGTTGCCCACCTGTCAACGTCATGTCAGCTTCGCGAATTGTGCACTTGAGTCTCTGATCCAACTCCCAAGGGGTCTTGCCTGGTAGCATTGTGATTTCCTTGAACCCAATGATCGACTGTGCCTCCGACTTTAGCCTGCTAAATTCTTTGTTTAACGCAATTTGGATATCTGTGATCCTCGCATTCGGATTGTCATTGGAATGCTTAATGTACCAGGTTAGCGCATGATCTTGCAGAGCATTGACCAATGTTTCTTTGTTTATATTGTCATCTGTAACTCCCTGTGCTTCCCATACAACTTTTATCATGAACCAAAATTCGTTCAGATCTTCATTTCCTACTCCCTTGAACACTGGAAACTTTATCGTGCTTGCCTTGACTTGCGATGGTGGCAGATGTGGTATGGGCGAAGATGGGGGTGAAGACAGTGAAACTAATGGTGGTGTGGGTGGGGGTGGTATGCGTGGAATCCTCTGCCTTATCAAATTGATCACACTTCTTGGTGAGACCCTCGTGAGCTCTTCCCTGTCCCCTCACGGAGGTGAAATCAGGGGGCTAGTTTCTAGTTCTACACTACCTTTTTTTTTGTAGATTCTCTCACTTTGTGTAGCCCCAAACATCAATTTATTCGCATAACCCACTTTTCACATAGTAGAATTTTAATCCAAGTGTTCAACGACTTAACATACTTACCTCGCAGTCCTTTGAGGAAGTGTCGCTTTACCTTGCTATAGCTGACTCAAGTATCTACCGTGAACTTAGTGATGAATCCTCCTATAATTTGATCGAGCTAGTAATCAATAGTGCGCATGATCTTATCCTCTGACACTTCTAATCTACACACCAATTCTATAGTCCACACAATAGGTCTGTCAATCTTGCACCTTCCTTGGCTATCTGCTAGATTTGCGATCCACTCGTATAGCTCAGTAGGGAAAGATGCGAAGAAAATTTTGTGGATCTTTGTGTATAAGTAACAATCTAACCACTCTTCATTTGATGAAGAACTATCTTAGATGAGGAATACCAAGATTTCACAAAGAGAATGAGAACACTAAAGAAGAAATTCAAAGAGCATACAACAAATTTGCAAAGGGAAAAGCTTGAAAACCACACTTTGAGAGAAAGAAGGTAGGAGCATTGGAAACCATGATATAACAGCTAATGATCAATTACAAGTTTCGACTCAAGACAAGAAATATTTGAAGACAATTTATGAGTTTGTTGATTGTCTTCTCAACACTGACTTGGATGAGATCTAGGTTTCTATGCTATAAGAGCATGTAAGGTCAACATGTTTTTTTTGAAAGGACATTTAGGTTCCAATGATGACACTAATATATGAAGAATACATCATCCCAGGGTTTGAGATCAATATTATTTCATGTATCTACTGGGATGAAGTACATGGCCAACCACCTTTGTCTCTTAGTATAGTGACAATTCAACAACCAATCACACATGAAAACATTTTGCAAGTTTGATTAAGATTAAGAATGAATGTCATACGATCAAGACATATGCTAAATTTAAGGCCTTGAGTAGACATTAAGGAGAAAATTATTGGATGCTCTTCATAATAACATGAATGTAGTAAACGAGAGATACATTTTATATTGTGAAATTGCCATTAATGTTTGGACAACACTAAAATAAAGTGATCATTCCATCTGAGAAGACTAGGTGAGTAACAAAAACAAAAACTAATGAAATTGATAGGGATAAGTTTCCAAGGTGAAAGTTTGATATGGGATATCTATATACAACTATCCATAAAGCAATAGAGAAAGAACTTGATGACTAAGGAAATTTTCACATGGAAAGTTCATCAAGGTAATATCCTTACATAACCTTACAAGGATGACTGCATAGAAAAAATGAAATCTACCTGAGGTATGTCAAAAACCTATTTTGAGTAGAAGTACATAGCAAAACCCTAATAATATAAAATTTCAAAGAGAAAGACCCCTTAAAACATATAGACAAGTTTGAGTGAAGGACGAATTTTCTCTCCAAGGAAGAAAGGGTGAATCACTTATTTCCAATGACAATACTGATGCCAACTTACCAATTCTAGATGAGTACACATTTCCACCATAGTTTCCCCTCATCACCCTATTAAGCATCTCATGGTCTTGAATTCCTAGACCACCTCCCCATTTCGAAAGACAAATCTTCTCTCATGAAGAAAGTGTCCATTTTTTGATACTTTGAGCTCCCTGTCATAGGAATTTTTTGAATATATCAACAATGTGTTTGTAAATTCCTTTTGATGATAGAAGGATCAATAATTGGAACACCAGAGTGGCTTGAAGAACAACCATCAATAGAGTGTCCCTTGTTGAAATATTCAACAACAAAAATGTCCAATTCTCCAGCCACTTTGAAATTCTGTCTTAGACCTTTTTCCAACAACTCATATGTAGGGGATTTGAAACCGAGGGGATGCCAATAGATTTGGCCAGAAGCGCACCAATCGAAAAACCAAATATTTTTTACACTAGTATTTAATGGAAGATGTTGCTAATGAAAATCAAAATCGCGGCCCAAAGTAACTAGATATAATACTTCAATATGATTAAGAAGGGATCCCAAGGCTATTTTTTTACACTAGTATGCAATGGTTGATACTTCTAATCAAAATCAAAATGGAAAACCCAAAGAAATAATATATAATCTTTGGAAAATATGATTAACAAGGGAACCCAAGCCTGTGTTTTACACTAGTATTCAATGGATGATACTGCTAATCAAAATCAAAATAGTAACCCAAAGAAAATAGATATACCTTTTTTCAGTAACCTCTTCATGGTATTCCTCCACCACATTTTAGCAATTACATCATAGAACTAATATCTAGTTATTCCCCTATAGAAAAAACTATTATACGAGAGTAAGAAAAAAATATTATACCAGAGTAAGAAAACATCCAAGGCAAATGACTGAAATGGAGTACAACCCTATTATGAGGCATATGGTACCAAGTGAAACATCTATTTTAATCACAGTAATATTCATTGGCTTGTAGCAATCTTCTTCTGGAAAGCAACTAAAATTATCTAGTGGTGGCTGCAATGAACAACTCAAACTGGGTGATCTCATAACAAAATAATTTAGTATTTCCAAGACAAAATAACATTATTGATGTATCTCTAAATTCCATGAAAACAGAACAATTTTATGTATTGAAATGATGTTAGGATATTAGTAAAGAGGATCAAATTGAGTGGTGTTATGGCCATACCATTGTATCCATTGACGCTTTGAGTGAAGAGACTTTAACAGGCCAAGAACATCAAGTTCCCTCCAAGTATTGGTCATCTAAGATAATGGAGTCCTTTTTGTTTATAGAGAGTCTTCTTACTCTAACATCAAGCTCTTCAAACCAACTATACACAAGGTCATTGCAAATGTAAAAAATCAGCAAGACACAAATTTCGTAGTAAATATGACCAAACTAAGAACTAGTTCAAACAATTTTCACAATCCTACTTTTGAAACCAACATTCTCATCTCCTTAGCATTATGATCAGATGTCATTGTTCTTCCCAGGTCTGCGAACTCAACTCCACCTTGGCATCAAAAGTGTAATTGCATAAAAGGAATATCAGTCTCATGCCAATAGGTCTCCTATGATGAATGTGCAGGAACCTAGTACATCGATCATTTTTCTCTTTGCTTAGCTACCCAAGGTTTATTTCCCTTTCCAAATGCAAATAATTATTTTCCAAGAAAATATAAAATAATAATAATATTTTACTATATTCTAAAAGGTGAAGATGCTAAAATAATGTTGTTGAGTGATAAAAGGTGTCTTTTTAACTCCTA
Organism: Pinus taeda; assembly: GCA_000404065.3. Classification (NCBI taxonomy): domain Eukaryota; kingdom Viridiplantae; phylum Streptophyta; class Pinopsida; order Pinales; family Pinaceae; genus Pinus; species Pinus taeda. Next base: position 41,725 of record APFE031125494.1, on the reverse strand, counting down.
ATTATCTTCACATTAGTTATCAATCTGGGCAAGATTTTCTACTTCAAGAGTGTGCACAGTTTGTGGCAGCTATTTACTCAAGAGTAATGTTTCTAAATTGCAGTACAATGCTCTAAAATACAAGAATAAATTGATGCAACAAATAAATTCTAATTGCAATTAAAAGAAAGTCCAATCCTTTAAGGAACTCAAATCCTGTAGTAATCTAAGTAATAGAAATGCAATCTATATAATAGCGCTATTAGTTAAGAGTGCAGTAATAATAACTCTTCCCTTAGAAACTGATAGAGATTAAATCATGTTCATTCAAATGTAAAATAATGATGGCATAAATCTGAGAGTTCTTAACATCAATAGTTATAGCTCATTACAGTTGATTACACTGAGCAAGAGATGTATCAATGAAACTCAATTTGAAATGAAAGGAAACTAATCAAGCAACAATTTTGTAAATTAAATATAAAATAGAGTTATTCTATCACGCAATGAACAAATGAAAAACAAAGTGATAAAATAACAGAAGGCAGTCATATGATCACACTAGCACACTTGCGATAATTGAAATCAGATAATACAGATGAAGCAATGAGTTCCACCGAAAGTTGTGCCCTAGCTGCCAGTGTACACCACTTGGTTACTTCAGATAATGGAGAGGAACAACAACTCTTTTATTTATTAATCATCAAACTGTGAAATCATTAACGTATTTGTGCTCTATAGCAAAAGTTTGTAATTGAGAATCACAATGGTAATACAACAGTCCCCCTTTCCTCCTATCCTACCCTATCCTATCAATCCCTATCTTAATCTCTCATAATCTATCCCATAATCTCATTTATTATAGATAGAGAAGATTATAACCAGAAAGGGTGGAACCAACATGGTATTAAGATGATCAATCAATATCATGTAAAACAGAAAACAATGTAGTAAAGTAGTATATAAATAATTGTGTCCCTTTTGAAAATAATCTATCATCAAGGAGTTGTCATGTTAAAGATCATAACGTGAATGATATTAACTCACTTCAATAGAATCCATAATTATTGTCCTCATAAAAGTAGTTCACTTCATGCCATGACGGGGAATCAATAAAATGTGGTTGAGATGAACTAGGAATAATCCCACAAGAGGAAGGAATGGTTGTTCTTGAAAATACTCCCAAAATGTTGTTCCTTTGAAGGAAAAACAAAAAAAATCAAAAAAGTGTTGTTCAGAGGTATCTGAGAAGAGGTAGTATGATGGATATCAAAAGCTATGAGGCCATTTCATAACATCAAACATCATGTCTCCATCATTTGTCGAGAAGTCATTCCAAGGAATAAGCCATTCACCATACATAAGGGACAATTTTTCTTCAAACTGTGTTTCTGGGCAAGAAAAGGTGAATTTGAGAAACATGAGAGAGGTTTTTTTCCATAATTGACTTAAGAAGAAAAATATATTTTACTTTTTACACAGGTTTCATGGTTTGGGAGACATGTCGAAAACATCATTTGCCTCAGGAGGGTTAGTGCGCCTCTCGAGTGACCTTGGTAAAATCAAATTTTCTCCTATTTGAAATGACCAAATGACTTGCTTGATGAATAAAATGATAAGTAGACACAAATATATTTCCAATGAACTATCATGAGTTCAATTTGGAGTTGAGGAAGGCCTTCAAACGTTGACTAGAACATCACTATGCATTTTGGCAGCCTCATTCTGAACATTTTGACCAGTCTTGGGAGATTGGACTTTTGACAGGTCAAATGAACTCCAAATTGAAAAGTTCAAGATGTTCTAGAATGTAGACTCGACAATATTTCTAACACGCTATTTCACACTCAATTTTGCTAAGGGGAAGGCCTCCAAAAGCAGGTGGAAAGAAGCACTGTGCTTTGGACAAGTTTGCCCAAAAATTGTTGTTCCTTTAAAAGGAACGACTGCTATTCCTTAAGAGGAACAATATTTGTTCCTTAAATGGAATAGAAAAAACACAAACATGCAAAATTGTTGTTCCTTAAATGGAATGGTTGTTTTTCATTAAGAGGAACAACAATTGTTCCTTAAGAGGAACAACAAAAATACAACATACGCAAAACTGTTGTTCCCTAAGAGGGACGGTTGTTGTTCCTTAAGATGAACAACAATTGTTCCTTAAGAGGAACAACAACTATTCCTCAAGAGGAATAGCAAAAATATAAACATGCAAAACAAATATTCCTTAAGAGGAACAACAAAAATAAAAACAGGCGCAACTGTTGTTCCTTAAGAGGAACGACTGTTGTTCCTTAAGAGGAACAATAGCTGTTCCTTAAGAGGAACAACAAAAATAAAAACATGCACAACTGCTATTCCTTAAATGGAATAGCTACTATTCCTTAAGAGGAACATCAACTATTCCTTAAATGGAACAGCAAAAACAAAAACACTTTATTTACAAACATTGTGTGAATAAATTAAGTTACAATAGCTATGATGCTATTTCCTAAGGCAAAGAAAATAATGATCTCTTTGAAAAATGTTTTGGAAGCAGTGGCATGACATGAATCTTCAAATGGAAATCAATTCTTCATTTCTTATATTATGAATCCATTGGGTAATGCATTGGATTAAATTCCCTTGTTTCATTAAAATTTCTTTCAAGAATCGCTCGTCCATAAATTGACCTTCTTTATTCTCCTAGGACCTGCAAAAAACGAATGTCTACCTACAATAAAACATTAAATCATGGAGTAATAGAGGTGATAGGACTCCCCTAATCCAAGAATTATGCAAAAAAACAACAAATAGTTACTTTGTATAAAAAATCTACAGAGAAAATAGCAAAGTAAAATTTATTTGTTACTTGCGGGAGAGCAGTGGCCAATCATGCTAACCTGTAGTGTTTTAATCACAACATCCAAATTGAGTGATTCCAAAGTTATATGAGATCTATTTCAAAGGCATATGTCCAATAGAAATAGGTTTTAAAAATTCAATGATATGATATGTCAATTTTAGGCAGAACAACCTGCATAACAGTCATTTTCGATTACCTTACTTAGAACAATAGTGGATATTTTAAGCATAGATTTTTCATTTGATGTCGGATTCAAATGATTCAAATTGGAAATGAAATTAAATTCATTTATTTATCTCCAATAGAAACAAGTTTTGAAGACAAGAATAATTGATAGGTCAAATACTCTAAGGAATAGCTGGAAAGACAGAGTTTTAAGAGTGTTGATTTATGATAGACAATCAGTATTTTGGTCATAACTTCCTCATACGATATCAAAAATGAGTGATCCAAATTAATTTGTAAACTAGATTCATAGGGGAATATACCATAGAAATAGGTTTCCAAAATATGGTCATTTAGGTCTCCGAAAACCGACTGTCCCAACTCTGTTCCTGAGCTACCGCTAGACACCCTGTCATGTTTTGAGGGGCCAAAAGGGAATATTTTTAAAACCTGTTTCTATCCTAAGTAGCCCTTGATTTATAATTTCCAACCCAATTTGAATCACTCAATTTGGATTTGAAACGAAAAAGCTAGAATTTGCAGTTCAACATTGTAAGCATGTTGTACTGGTTTATTGTGGTGAGGGTGTATAATGAGTTGAGCAGGAAATTGTGTATGGAATGGAGCATTTTGATGATGTAGCTGATTGGGTTGATGGATGATTTTGATAGGCAAGCAGGATGTTGTGGAAGAGTTGGTGAAGAATATAGAGAATGTGTTTGTGCTACAAGATGAGGGAGAGTAGTCATGAAATCATAAGATGAACCATGCCAAATTTGTAGACAAGATTGGTGGTGGTTATATTGAGATTGACATGGCTACCCTAACAAATTAGTATTCCATAATGGATTATGTAAGTAAGAGAATGGAGAATAAGTGTTTTGGACCATACCTGTAGGCTATGATTTCCATGGTTTTGACCTTGCTGCAACTTCCTCATCTCTTTGATATGCTACTTCCATCCTAGATAAGGAAGAACAACTATCTATGGGATGCTCCATTTGGTAATGAGGGAAAAACACTTCTTCAATTTCTTTATTTTTATGAACTTGAAAAACATTAAATTTTGAATTTAGAGAGTTAATAAAATCATCTTTAAAATTTTTAAATAAAACATTGATTTTAGCTATTAAGTTTCCTGTTCTTGTAGCAGATTTGGAAAAGAAAGAAGAAAATTCTCTATAATTCTTACCAGCCTTGGAGATTCCTCTTGAATACCTTATGCACAATTCACACACGTCATCATATGAAAACTAAAAAACATCACCTTTTCCTATCAGATTTAGGAGTTCTAAAAATTCATCTTTGATTCCTTTGAGTAGGAGTGTTTTTAAGATCTCTTTTTCTAAATACTTATGCTTTGATTTTTGAAGGTTATATTGAAATCACTCTACATAGTCCTCCAAGCTTTCATCTTCCCCTTCTATCATATCCAAAATATCTTCATTGGATTTGCAATAGTCTTGGTACTTCAAAAATATGTTCTTCATTTCCTCCCATGTTTGGATGAAGCATCGAAGAGTTGCTCCTTTTAGAGTAAGAGGAAACACTTTCAACCTTTGATCATTAGTACAATAATCATATCCTCTATAAAGTATTTCGAACTCAAATAAGAATGTATCTAGATTTTCATTTGTCAAGCGATGAAAATTTGGTAGAGAAGATGGGGGAATTATGTGCATTTGTGTCACTCCTCCTAGATCTTTGATAGGGAATTCAGAAGTAGAAATGTGAGCCATTTCTTACCATAATATAAGATGTTCTTCATGTGTTTATTTGAGGCTCCTTCTTCAAATGTTCCTATCAATTGGTTGGTGAAATGGGTGGTGCTTACATCACCACTCAAGTGAAATCATGAGATTTTTTTTCAAAATTTCTATTTTTTCTTAGTCATTCACACAAAAATCCAAACATTTATTTCTACCCTAAGTTATTTAACAATTCTATTGGAAAGAGGGCATAGGAGCAAGGCTTTTACATGCTCCGTACGCAGATTCTTACCTTCCATTTTTAATACCCAATTCTCTCCTAACGGACACTCATCAAATGCACACTACTCCTTAGAAATGGCTACACTCTCCCTGGCAATGGCACCAAAATGTTGAGTGATAAAGGGTGTCTTTTTAACTCCTATTTATCTGGGCAAGATTTTCTATTTCAAGAGTGTATACAGTTTGTGGTGGCTATTACTCAAGAGTAATGTTTCTAAATTGTAGTACAGTTCTTTCAAATACAAGAGTAAATGGATGCTTTAAATAAAACTCACTTGCAATTGAAGGAAACTCAATGCTCTGAAACTAAATCATTTATTTGATAGAGTAACAACAATTATCAGTCAAGGACACAGTAGCAATAACTCATTCCTTGTTTAACTGATGTAAACTAAATCAAGCATAACTAAGATCCTCAATCTGAGAGCTTTGACAGTAATAGCCAATGTTCTTTACAGTTGTTGATCTCACATGCAACACACTAAATAACCAAATTGGAAATGACAATGAAGTAAATCAATAGTGCCATTGTAGATTATGTAAATAAGGTAATTTTGTTAACTGTAAGAATGCTAAAACGCAAAACTAGATGATTGCAGAAAGTAAATGAGCAGCAAAGCTATATAATAGAAATGAACAATAAAGCTTATGTGATTGCAATGAACAACATAAATAAGTTACTGAAATGAATAGAGAAGCTCTGTAATTAGAATGAACAGCACAACAACATACTTGCAGAAAGTAATGATCTTGTTATGAGGGAGATGAACAACAACACAATTCAATTGCAGTATGTAATCATTAAACAAACCACACTTGCAGAAATCATAAATTAGGCAAACCACACAGTGTGGTATAGGAAGAGCAAGTAGATCCACCAAGAGCCAGGCCCTTAGTTACTAGTGAACACCACCGGATTACTTCAGTAGAAGCGAAGGAACAACAACTGTTTTTATATATTAATCATTGCATAATCGTTACAGCAAGTTTGTGCTCTGCTTCAACAGTGAGAGTCGATGATCAAAGTTACAATTTCAATAGTAATTCTTTCATTCCTCCTATCTTATCCTATCTATCTCTAATCTAATGATCCATCTAATTCTCTTTGTAATCATCCATCATGAATCCCCTTCTTTGATCTATGTCCTCAGTTAAATACATAGAGAGCAGAGAGAAGTTACAACAAATATGATTACAAAATGATTCTCATTACAAAATTGGATTGTTCACAACAAATTGATCAATAAGATCATCTCTGAAATACCTTTCCATCAGCATTCAACAGGAACAGGTCGAATTTGGTATTGCAACTGAGATAATTTGGAAAACGGCCACAACAATGAATCTGAGAAAAATGTATTAAGAGAATTTTCCATTTATCTTAATACAGATGGAATTTGGGAAAACAACACAAAACTAAACTAATTTGGTCTATTCTGGACAAAACCCATGTTTCAGATTTTCCATATTCTTCTCCATTTGCCCAAAATGTCCAATGAAAAATTGTCACTTCTTATTCCAACGAATTTATGAGTTGGCACATTTAATGATGAGCTAGAGATCAAATATGCAGTATGGAAAATATCTTGGAGGCTAAAATGGTGAGTGATGTTACAACAAATTTATTAATAAATCATCATTGGTAAACTCATGCATAATCATAAATTTATTAAAAATAAAGGAGAAGAAATAATATTTATCCATAAGAGCATAAATAATTGTAAAATTGAATTATATGATAAATCATGATAAATGACATGATAAAGAAGAGTAGAAATGGATGAAATAGGTGTTAAAAAGTGATAATAATAATGACATATTAATGGCCCAACACATGCCACAAAGTGAAAGGAAATCAAATATCTTTCCTTAAACCACCAAATATATAAATAAAACAATAATAATTATAAATTTAAAACTAGATCTATTGATCTATGCATGAAATGAGTTGAGGGACTAAAGAAATGTAACCAAAACAAACCAAAAATTTCAAACTTGACAAAGTCCTGTAAACAAGCAACAAACGAACCACTAAAATTTTCTAAGATTTTAGAGCTAGACATCAACGCAATTTCATGTACTTGAATAAGCCCATTGTTGCTTAGCATTAAACTTCTTAAATTAGTTATTTATCATTTAATACTAGGAAACTATCTATGTGAAAAGAATTAGGTCCCAACTTCATCAAATCCGGCTTCATTTCCATTCAAAGATCAAATCCAAAGGACACTAACTCGTTACTCTAGGATGGTGCTAAAGTTAAATACACAAAATAACAAAAAATAAAGATATGATAAAAAAATAGACCTACAAGATTGTATTGGTTGAGTGTGACATGGACACCAATAGCTGAGACTAGAGAGATTTATAGAGTGTGGTAGTTACTAGGGTGTGTCTATTGTACGATTAGTGGTATGGTGGAGAGACCTACCAAGAAGGGAAGTTGGTATTGGGAAAGTATAGTAGGGAGATCCATAGAGCATTTATGTAAAAGGAAGATGAGAAGTGTTGTCTTCAAACTAGGTTATGTTATGGTTGAATTTTGTTGGTGATAAGTGGTAACAAAACACTTACATCAATAGGTAAAAAGTAAATTTGGGGCATGATTTGGACTAACTCATTTTATCTCATCCCTTAATGGTCCTAAGGACATGTGGGGACCCGAACAACTTAGTACGTGAAAGACTTGAAATCATGGATTACAATTGACTGACAAGACCATACAAAAGAATGTCGATCTCATGTCAATAGGTCTCCTATGATGAATGCACAAAAACCTAGTACATAAACCATTTTTCTCTTTGCTTAGCTACCCATGGCTCATTTCCCTTTCCAAATATCAGTAATTATTTTCCAAGAAAATATAAAATAAGCATAGTAGTTTACAAAGTCATGCCAGAAAGTGAAAGGAAATAAAAAAAACTTTATTCGAACCACAAAATATATAAAGAAAACAATAATAATTATAAAACTAGATCTATGAATCTAAGAATGAAGTAAGAACAAAATAATTTAAGGGACTAACGTAATCTTTGACCAACATAAAACTCAAAACTCAATAAAATGCCCCAAACACAAGCAACATATAAACCATTAAAATTTTCCAAGATATTAGAGTTAGACATCAAGGTAGTTTCATGTACTTGAATGAGCCCATTGACACTTTGTGTTAGTCTTGTTAAATTAGTTATTTTATCATTTACTAATAGTCAGACACTATCTATGTGAAAAGAAATAGGTCTCAACCTCATCAAATCTAGCTTTATTTCATGTCACAGATAAGAAACAAACAATGTAATGATTAAATATGAAACATCAATCTTAAAATAACATGCATCAAAGAAATGTCATTGTAATGTTACAATGAAAAATACAAATATAGAACCTATTTTTACATGAATTTGACATATAGTAATCTTGCATGATCAATGGAACATGTATACCAAAAGAAGAGTCCTATGGTATTTCAATTTCCCTTTTCTCATCTTGGTCCTCATTTTCTAAATTGTGAACATGATCTTCTCTAAATGAACTACCATTATGATCCTCCAAAACATTATGTTCTATATCAAGTTCATTAGAGAAATTTGTTATATTGTTTTCTCCCCTTCTATCACAATCTGATCGCCAAAGAGTTAGCGCTCTTTCATATGGAAAATTGTCAATGTCATACTTTGTTACATATAATCTTAAACATGTATCCACATGTTTATCAAGCTTGTTCCTCAACTTTTACCTCAACAATGATAATGCACTAAACATTCTCTCATCCTCTACTGATCCCAAAATCATGGTTTGACACAAATCTGCTAATTTGAAATATTTTGATATGTTTCCTTGCAGGTATTGGCTAGCACGTAAAGTAGTCCATAATCTTGTTATAACACCATTTTCATTAGGATTCTATAAAAAGGATATTTCTTCCACATTGTTTTAGTAAAGTGTCCACCTTGTTGATACAATTTTGATGAATCTAAAATACCTTTAATTTGTTCTCCATGTAATGAGACTTTCTTGCAAAATGTGTCTACTAAACATTTTAATCTTTTTTGAAAATCATCTTTTAAAGTTCTTGGATGTTGACAATCGTTCCAATATTGAGGGTATACCACACACATCGCCTCCAAAAATTCATCTTGAGTAAATCGTTCTCTTATGTCTAATGATAGTGATCTTACAATTTCTATCAAATTTTGTCTCACTGAAATCACAATATTATCAAATTGGTCTCTTGACATGGGGAAATATTTGGTGATTCGTCTTGTCTTACTAATATAATGAAATGGAACCATATACCCATGCACTACGATACATAGTATCCCTTTTCATCAAACATCAATTTTTTTTTAGTATTTTCTATATTGATGATCTTAGTCCAAATTTTAAACTCTATACTAGTAAAAGAGTTTGGAATCATATAAAAATTATCCAATGCAAGACATGCTAAATTTCTCGTATTTGAGTATTCCGCACTATACGTTGTGTGATTATGAGAAATTTTCACAAGGACATTCATTTCATGTAGCATAGAAAGAATTCCAGCTAATGTCAATAATGTCTCTATATTAGTTAGTCGAGAAAGAAGATCTTCAACTTTTTCTACATCGTAGCGATTTTCATACATCAACCCTGCCAAATATTTGAACTCACTAAATAGTCTTTGAGCTAGTCCATTTAATGAAATCCATCTTGTATCAACATATTTCAGTAGTTTTTTTCCATCTGTAACACCATCTACAAATTGCTGAAACTCTAAATATCGTTTTGGACTACGAGAAAAGTATGCATGAGTCTCATGTACAAGATCTTCGACTTTTGAAACTAATGGAAACGTGCTTATTATTTTAAATGCAAGATTCATCCTATGATCCATTCAATGAATATTAAGCATATATGGTGAAGTTTATAGTTGTAGCTTAACGCAAAGGCCATTCCATTTTCCGTGCGTGACTGATTCTCCATCTACTCCAACATATACCAACTTTTTTGTAATCATTAAATGATCCATACCACTTTTCTTCAAACCATTAAGAACAAGTTCATAAATATTTTGAGTTGTAGAAGTCTCTATCATCTTTTTAATCCCAAGTAGACAGGAATGCCTAATATGGTCATTAACCATATAAATTCTCATGCAAATCCATGAGGTGCTATATATAGCTATAACCTCATCCAAAGACAATGCCAAAAACCTAGCATTTGCATTCTTCTCTTTCAAATCATCCTCTTCTACTTGAGATACATATCCTGCTCATTCCCAACCACTAGTTACAGACCAATGAGAAGATGGAAAGTTTGACATCTGAAGAAAAGATAGAAATTTCATGTGATCTGGATAATCTGTCATAGGACGACCTTTAGATAAGATGTGAAATACAATGCTCAATTTTATTGTCTTGGATAACAAATTTCTTTCCATTGTCTTTTTAAATAGAGATATGATGGTTCCTCCACTTGCCTCAAGTTTCCTTGTACTGATTAAATATTTCTTATAATATTCTACATACTCGATATGTCGACATTCCTCAGAAGATTTCCATCTAACAATAGATTTCTCTTTATCATTTACCATTTTATTTTCATACACCTTTCTTGCATGCTTTTGTACTGTATCTACCTTCATATGAAATTTCACTACCTTTCGAGTTTTCCAACTACATGTGTTACATCTAACTTGTCGAAAAAGCTCATTCTCATTTGTAGGAGGTATTTCTTCAATAAATGGAAAACTTGAGACCCAATTTTCTTGGAATCGTCTCCCTATGTTCCATTGGCCTTTTTTCCTTTTCTGCGAATGGATTATGTCACTTTCCAAGGAAAACTCTTTAACATTTTCATCATCAATTTCTTTTGAAACTGCATTTATCTCACACTGATCACTTGAGGAACCTAGTATTTCATGCATCATATGGATATCAAATGAATTTCCACAAGAGTTAACCTCTCTTAGTAATAGATTGTTCAAAGGATCTTGAATCATGAAGAGAATGTGTATTTTTGGATGGACCCTTTTGAAAGTATGATAATGCATCCATTTTCCTTAATGGTTTCTTCCCACGATTATCCTTTGACATCTCACTGAATATTCCACAAGAAAAATTTCAAATTGGTTTGCAAACATGCATCAACATTTTCCAAGAGTTGAGATATGCTTCATATAAAATTCACTTGTTCATAGAAAATAGAATTGTACTTTGCAAAAGAATTGTTTAGTCAACATTGAAAAAACATATATCAGAAATTGAATTTTGAGGAAAAATGGAATTTCAAAAAAATTATTTAACAATGATAATGGGAAACTATTAACTTTTCAGACATAAAATATAATAATTCATTTGTATAACATTGAAACAACATCATCCTTGCAGGTCTATCTTAGTCCTTTTGGTTTACTAGTTTGTCTTGGGTCAATATCCATGCTAGATATCTATGGATGGGCTTTGAATCATTCCCAGTCCATGCAGTTAGTTTTTAGACAAATTCTATTAGAAAAATTAGTGACTCTTTGAATTATGTGTAGAAAATAGAATATTAATCCTCATAGATTTGAATGTAGGCATGATCTAGCATGAAATCCATTGTTAAATGAGTAAATTTCCTATGGATGTGTTGTAGAATTCCCTTGTTGTTTTACATTTGTCTAGCAATATATCATGCTAAGAAGTGGGTGAATCAATGAAATTTTCATGTGTTAAGTGGGAATTCTATGTGAGCATTTGTAATTGCATTTGCAGTTTGCATTAGAATTTTAGTGAATGTTGTTAAACAACCGTAAATTTGCTCATAACTGGGAATACTGATTAGGTTTGGATCTTGAGGAAATTATTGAGATAAGGTGAAGTGGATATCTAGTAACCACTACGGGAGCAAGGTTGGGTGCACCATTTTGGAGTACAAAGTTGAAAAGTTCATCTCCCAAGAGTACAAAAGAAAATCTGGATTCTAGACATATAATGGCCATAAGAAAAACCTTAATTATTTTAGTTGCTAATTTCAGAACAATGCAACATCAAACATATCAGTCACAGACTCACCAGTATGGATTTTGTGTAAATAAATATGCATGAAAAAGTTACCATATTGCTTTCACATTTCATATTAAGATTAGGGTAATTGATTTTACATCCTTTCAAAGAAGCATGTGGAAGGACATGAACTAGTAGTTTGGATGGAGGCCACCCCACATCTTGCTGTCATATTTTCCTGAGCACCTAAAACTTCCAAATATGATAAGGAGAAGTAAGAGTGAAGCCTATATCATGATTATATATGGTTGGTACTCATCAACAGACTGTTAACTATATTATAATATCAACTTCACCTTCTAGGATGTTTAGATTCTAGAAATTGATTTGAGGTACAAGTCATTACCTAGTTCCACATCTCATAATTTTTTAAGCACAATTTTGTCTGTTAGAAATTTTGTTTGGAGTTATTCTATGTGCAATTATGTTTCACAACAGTCAGACGATGGTCAGATAAGGGACAACATAAAAGGTTTCAGGGGATTCCTGAAGAGACCCTCACAATTTAAGGTGCCAGTGCAAGGGATGGAAAATTCTGGGACACGAGGGATACCTTCAGATCCCCTTTGCTAAATATAGAAACAATATTGGAAATATTAAAATAATCTTAAAAAATGAAAATTTGTTGAGTGTAGGCCTTTCTCCTTTGGATTCTCAATTGTTGATAATAGTGTCTCTTTGCACCACTATCAAGATGTGATTGGTTTCATATTGCGCCATTAGTAAGGTGTTATCAATTTCTTACTACACTAGTTGTAGCATATGACTACCCTTAGATCCTTTTAGAGTCAACCATTTTCAAGGATATCAATATTATGTGTTGGATACTCCAAATCATGAACTTGGAAACTTTTATTATACTTAAATTCCACTAATTTGTAGGTGTATAGAGAGATGCCCTAGCCTCCTCTATCAATTTATATAAGGAAGGAATACCAAGGGAGAAAGGAGGAAAATTTTAAGATAAACTTATGTTTAGCATCTCGAGGGAAAAATGAGGAAAAATTTATGATAAACTTATGTTTGCTACAATTGAAAGAAGCACTTCTACACTAGCCTTCATTGATCAAATTGTTCATGCTTGTGTGAGGGCCAGGGAGGAGTTGGAGAAAAGGATTAAGAGGAACCTTCAACTAGGAACTCAAGGTAAAAGCCTCGTGGTTGTAATGTTTCTCATGTATGAATATAGATCTATATTATTTCCCCCTCCATTATCATTTGTGCTTAGTATTATATGCAATTCAATGGTAGATATTTTCTTCCTTGAGTAGATTAGGTTATATCTAGGGGTATTTGACATTCCTATTGCTTAAGAAGGTTTCAGGTTGGTCTTGTTGTCTTATTATGTGTAGGAAGTAGGTGCTAGTAGTGGAATTGAATCTCTAGAGCTACATCAACTAGGATTATACATGGAAAATCATCAGGTGAAAGGTATGGGCCATGTTCTTGTTTATCATAGCTTATCTTAGGATCAATTAGATGTCTCACTAGAGAGCCTAGTTCATGGAGTTGCACATCAAATATTAGGCATATTAATAGTGTTCCATGTGGATGTGCTCCTTGCATTTCCCGTGCTCCAGGGGTAGGGGGGACTAGAGAAATATTTCTCCATGCCACACATTTGGGGAAAACTTGAGAAAATGCATCAAGAAACATTTCCCTAGTGTGTGGGGCATGTTTCCACAAAAGGTGGGCATATAGGTGCTCCCCCCACTGGCATGGTATTTCCTAGCCACCCCCAGCCTTGATCTTTCTTTCAAACAACCCTTTAAGATAGAACAAAGATAGGGGATAGAGCTTTGAGGAGTTTGTGACTTTGGAAATTAATGGTAGCCTTAGTAATTAATGATAATAGTAAAAGTGATAACCTTGAGAATGCTACTAGAGATTCTATCAATAGGTGGTGTCCTATAACCTTGTCGAGTGTCACCTATAAAATTACCTCTTAGGCAATAGCATTGCACATAAGAGATGATGCTAAGAAGATTGTGTGTAAGGAGAAGATCAGCTTTGTACAAGGGTGATTTACTCTAGATAATGTGATCTTGGCTCGAGAGTCTATGCAATGGGCCAAGGAGATTATCTAGCAACCTCTGTTTTTAATGATTGACCTCGAAAAAACCTACGATCGAATTTACGCAACATTCATTACGGGCATGTTGATCTGCTTGGGCTTTGATTCGCAATGTGTAGAAATGGTCAGTACCCTATTTTTTTGTGCCTCTGCATTTGTTTCAAAGAAAAGGAATTATCTCCCCATATTCATCTCTTCAAATATACCACGAAATAATGCTCCTTGGCACCCAATCTTTTATGTGTTGACAACAAAAGCCCTTGGCTGTTTGTTGGAATTGACCTATTTACAAAGACAATTATGGGGAGTATCTCTCCAAATAATCCTGAGATGGTGAACAATCATTCTATAGATGATTTTCTCCCCATGAAAATGGTTGTCTCGAACCTTTAAAAATTAAACACCTACACGATACTTTTACAGCTCTGATTGAAAATTGAAACAACAAGACAAGAGAAAAACAAGAAGAGCCCAATGTAAGCAAGCTAAATGACTACATCAAAGTGTTGTGGAAAAGGAAGAAAGACTATAGCTTCAGGACTCTGTACTGCACTCAAAAATCTAATTTACCATAAGAGTGAGAAGATATGTACCATGGAAAATTTGGTGGTTACTTCACAAATTCAAATGGGCTTGTTTATTTATATTCAAGATGGTTTTATAGTCACAGAAAACTAGAGAGTGTGATTTTTTCCTACAACACATTTTGGGAGGCACTATAAAAAAAATTGTTGGGATTCTTTCTTATTCAATTAAAGACTATGTCATGACAAGGCTCAATTTAGAGGGCGATGAATTCCATGGATGTTATAGCGATTTGAATAGAGGCTGGGAAGGTTTGGGAGACCATGGAAGTGAAAATATATATTTTTATTGATACCTCAAATGTGACCAAGCTTAAAAATAAAGATGGTTTTTGTGCAAGAGGAAAAAAAAAAAAAAAAATAAGCAACAACAAAAATTTGAGACCTCATGCACCTCTAGAAAGTAGTTCTATGCTACCTCACATCTATTGTAGCTATTTAAAAACTCTCATATATTCCTGAACATGAGAGGAACATGATCACAACATTATTTTATTTATTCTCTTCCTCTATGAATTTCATGGCAAGTAAAATCATCACTTTCTTTTGTTATTTGAGCATTATATGGAAGGCTTCATGTAGTTGTTTCACATGTGCCATAATTTCTTTTGAAGAGACAATTGTTCAACAAACCCTGATTAATGAATCCTATTGGCTCATGTTACAACTAATAGTTGAATATATCATTCCATAAATTCTCCTCCTTCCAGATTGTAAATTCATCATATATGTTCCTAGGACAAGAAAAGATGAGTGCTTCTATAAGAAAGGTATTTGAGATGCTAGTTGGAGTGTCTAGAAAGTTTTAGGTATTGGAATGGTGCTTCCACAATTGAAACAAGGTGGACATGAATGCTTGATCTATTGGAAGGCTACTTGAACTTCTCAAAATTTACATATTTTCAAATGGATGGAAGCACTTCAACAATAGAAAAGTGGCATTGGATAAAGAACTTCAATAGCCCATATAAAGAAATTTTTATTTTTCTTATTTCAACTTAGGCAGGTCAGGTTGGAACCAATTTTGCAAGTGCATATATAGTTGTTATATATGATTTATATTTCAGTCCTCTTTTTAATTAATGATTTGAATCATGATCTCACAATATAGGCCAATACAAACCAGTGATTGCATATCATTTGCTAATAAAGTGTTTTGTTGAGGAGAGAATATTGCAGTGATAAGGAACAAAGTTGGATTTGGAGAATCTAGTGATAAATATTTGTAAAAATGAAAGTTTAAATAATTATCTAAATCACAAAAAACTTGTAGAGATTGCCACAATACCAGAAATTGCATCTCCATAATTTTCAAGTGAAAATTTATTGTGAGGTATTATGTCCTTGTGCAATTACTAATAATGGTAAGGCATGTAGAAATGTTTATGTCATGAGTAGAGTTCATTATAAAAAGATCATTGGTTCAATATTTTTGGTAATACAAAACCCCAACCAGGTTTCATTGTTTTACTCTGTTAACCAAACCAGGTTTCATCAGTCTATGAAGTACATATGACATTCTAATAGCTCACTGTGGGTGTTTTTACTACCTATTCCTTCTACTAAAGGAAAAAGGTATACTATATTACAATTGAGTCAAAGGGAAGCCAGGGAAAATAGAAATTGCATGGTTAGGCCCATATGTGATTGAAGACATATTTCCTTTGGGACCAATCTAGATGAGGACACTCAAAAGGGGAATTTTTTGTGCCTATCATCCATGTAGCCCAACTTAAAAGAAATAATACGTGACCCTTAGTAGGTTTAGCAGTAAAACAACCTTGAGGCACTAGTAACCATGGGCTAAGATGAAAACAACTTCGTTGTGGTCTAATTCCTCAACTCTTGTATATTAGTTTCATTTTATTTTTAAGAAAAAAATTAAGTCATAGAATCGGAAATAAATAGGTTGGCTGCAAAATATGGTATAGTAACTAATTTCCCTAGAAATAAGTACCATCATTCAACATTCTACAATAGAAAAAAAGTATGGAAAAATAATAAAAACCTAAAAAGATCCATGGATCAAAAACATACAAAGAATTCTATTTTTTCTTAGATTTCTTAATCTCCCCTTCTTCAAAATGGAGAAGGAAGGGCAGGGGAGATGTTGGAGGGGCTAGTAGTCCTAGTCAACTAGACCTAACAAGTCAAGATATAAGTCATGATGACTTCCCTGTTGGGTCAATTGACTAAGTTATTTTAGATAGTTAATCATTTGTAACTATCATAGTCTATTATAAATATGTATATATCTAGATTATGAAGAGCGTAATGATTGTTGTGGACTAATATACAGTTGCTTTCAGCAAGCTACCACTACTACCTTTTCTCTTCTATTCTATCTTGTATGTGTGTCTTGTATATCTCTTTATACAGAATTATATTGGTGTATGGATATGTTGGTAATACATTTATATAGTTCCCTAGATTACAACAGGGATACTTGCATCATTTTGTATCCATTCTCCCTAATATGGAAACAATAAATGTCAATGTCCAGTACCTAGTTTTTGCTACTGTGGCAGATTTTTCACAATTTCTTAACTCAATACATAATGTATATTTTGAATGGGATTTGGATGTGGATTGTGAGCACTGAGTGTGGGCTATCTAGTTAAATAGGAAATAGAAGGAAGGATGTATTTCTTTGTTATTCTGAGTTGAGAATCATTGTTACAGGGTGGAGTAACATTCTCTAAGACTGAGGCTTCTATCAGTCTTACGTCAAATATGGTGTGGATCAAAAATCGAGGCCCAATGTCTTCAAGGAATGATTTTCTTAAGACTCTTCACTTGGAATATACATGAGTTGGAAAATAGGATGGATCATGAAAGGATTATCAATCAAATTGAATTAGCTACCTTTGAGGATTTGAACCTGTGAGAGAGATGAAAAGAAGAATTAAATATGCTCTCATTCACTGTGATAATTTTCCTTTGCACTGTTACAGATTATTTTCTTACATTTTAATGTAGCCATTGGCATAAATCATTTCAGTCTCGAACTAAGATTTTCTAAAGGCTAAAGCATGAACCTAAGCCTATTATATTTTAGGGTCCTAGCCTTCAGAAAATTGTTATGCATTGGGAGTTCACCAAGTTAAGGATTCATCCTACTAGTTGGGATAGATTTTTGTGTATTCTTGAGCAAGAAATATTTTGAGATTGGTTATTTAAAGGTTTAGAGATTCTCGTGGAATATTTTCGGCCTCAGAATGGAGTAAGAAAAGGTTAAGCTTCTGATGATATCCATTCAGAGATCGAAATCATCAATACACATCAAAAGTTGTAAACCTGGATTAATTAAGCAAGGAGGCATCTAATATTCCACTGTGAAAGTCACTTCTAGCAACAAAAGAAAGACCATCAAATTGGCACTCTTCTCTGAATTTTTTATCTCAAGCACGTACATCATTGATTACTAAATATATATAAAGTCTTATGGAGGTACTTCTCGAATGATACAAGGCATTCACTATTTAATGAGATTGATATATTGATGCTAACATAAGCTATGGGCTCTACCTTCGATGCAGGTTGCATTTACTTACCTTTGAATGAACACAACCTAGTGAGTTGAGTTTCTTAGGGTCCCTGTCCACATTTACACGACTGGAGACCTTATAGAAAAAATCTACTACATAATTCTAGAACTACAACAACAGGAATGGAATGGGATTCCTTGCCTATCATAGTAAGGTGGTGTTCGATGCCTTCCAGAATTGTAAGAAAAAAATATTATACTAGAGAAAGAAATACAAACAGAAATAGTAGGAATTGGTTTAATAGTTGCGGCTTACCTTGCAATGAGTCACCAATTCAAAAATAGAGGATTCTGATTCACAAAATTGATACCCTAGTGCTGCTTGAAATGAGACACTAATAAATGGAGGATTATGATTAACCAATTCTGTCTTTGCTCCCTTCGCCTCTGATTTAAGGTCAACCACTCAATCAAATCTGACCACGGTGCCTCCACCCTAGGTTCTCTTGTCTCCATCTCTACTATTGCTAGCCATGTTGCCCTCCCTGCTTTAGGGTTTCAATATGGAAGGTACACTAGGTAAGGTGTAACCTTTGCCTTTGTATCATAGGAACTTAATCTTGACACGGTTACACTACTACCTCCACATTTGCTTTTGTTTCTACCTATCATGCCTATGATGAATATACTCTCTATCATAACCTGGTCAGTTCCTTCGGTTCAATAGTCTAGGGTGAGTATCAACCATAACCTGTCAATTTCATGAGTAAATGGAGTCTCACTTCCAGTGAACGAAGCCTATAGGTGGTAAGGTTGGTGCCCACCTGGTTACAAAATGTTTACCCTAGAGCTGCTTGCAACAAGTCACCAATTCAAAAATCAGAATTGGAGGATTCACAAACTAAGAAATCCAAAACTATCAAATTTATACAGGTGTTCACCCTTGCCATTGATTTGAAAACCAGATTTGAAAACCAAGAAATCAGGGAGCCGTTCACTGAGTCACCCTTGCCCTCCATTTGACAACCAATAAATCTGGGCGATTGGGACAAAATCCAAACTCCCAAACTAGAAAAACTAGAAAATGGGTAATTGCAAATGAATTTAACCTTGCAAAGCAGACAATCGGGCAATTGTAAGCTAATGTAACCTCCCAAACCAGGCAAATTGGACAAGTCAGTCTTTGCATGGTTTAGCTGCCCTTTTTTTGAGCTAAAATGAAAAAAATAATTAATTGTTAAATATAAGTTGGGCTAACTATATAGAATGGGTATTTTATAAAAATTTCACCCCTCTAAAATGTAAAACCCCTTAAATTTCGCCCTTGGGCGAAAATTCACCCCTAAAATTTACCATGCTTTACATTGTTAGACTTGTGGCAAGGATAATTGGAGGAGATATTTTCCATAGCATCAGTGTGGAAAAGATTAGATCTAAAATTCTCAAGAGGCACAAATAGTTAGGGATGTTGGATGGAGTATTCCTCGTATTTATGCATTCCCCGTATTTATGCAACATTGGATAATAGGTAGGCTCATCATCAGGGATATATTATTGAGATGGAAGGTAATATTTTTAATCAACTTGTTTCTATTTTTACTGACTGTGGATCTAACTACAATTATATCAATCCTGACTTGATAGATAAGTGTTTTCGAATAAAGAAGTGCATGCAGATTCTTGGTTGGTGTAGTTGGATATAGGTACCAAGAAAATAGTTCATCATTAGGTGAGATCTTGTGCATTTGAGCTGAACAATATGTCTATATCAGTACATCTAAATGTTCTTCCATTGAGATCATACAATATGTTATTGGGTATGGATTGATTGTATATTCATAGGACTAAAATGGACTACTATGATAAAGTTATTGAATACCTAGATGAGTATGGAAAGAGGAGAATCTTACAGGGTAAGAAGAAGCCTACATTATTGAGGATGGTTACATCTATGAAGGTAAAGGGTAGTTGTAAGAAAGGGTGTGTACTATTTACAATGCATATTTCTAGTGACAAAGGTAAGGATGTTGAGGATGTAGAAGTTTTGAAGAGGTATCTTATTTTACAGGAGTTTCAAGATCTATTTCCAGTAGATATTCTAGAGGTATCTTTCTATTAAGTTGGTAACATGAGAAACACATAAATCAAAGGAACCATATAGGATGAGCACCCCAGAATTGGTGGAACTGAAGTTGTAGCTTAAGGAAATGCTTGATAAGGGATACATAAGGTCAAGTGTATCACCTTGGGGTGCACCAGTATTGTTCATAAAGAACAAGGATGGTACTATCAGGTTATGCCTTGATTACATGAATTTGTACATGGTTATGATTAAGAACATGTATTTGTTTCTGAGGATCATTGACTTTTTTCATCAATTGAAGTGAGAAACAATGTTCTCGAAGATTGATTTGAGATTAGGATATCATCAAGTGTGTATTAAAGAAGAGGACACTTACAAAACCAAATTATGAACTAGGTATTGAAATTATGAGTTTTTTCTTGTTCCTTTTAGTTTGAATAACGTTCTAGCTACTTTCATGTGTTTGATGACTAATGTATTGCATCCTTATTTGAATAAGTTTGTGATAGTATTCATTGATGACATTTTGATATATTCTAAGGATGAGGAAGAACATGCAAAACACCTAAAAACAATATTGAGATTGTTGAGAGAACATCATTTATATGCCAAGCTCAGCAAGTGTAGTTTCTTTCAGATTAAATTTCATTACTTGGGAGATATTATTTCTAGGGAAGGCATAGTAGTGGACTCGGAAAAGATTAGATCTATCATGGAGTGGCCAAATCCTAGGAATGTGGATGAGGTGAGATCATTCATGGGATTAGCGGTTTATTATAGGAGGTTCATTAGGAACTTCTCATGGATTGACTATCCTAATACATCTTTGCAGTGAAAAGGGAAGAAAATTGAATGGATTAAGGAATGTGTAAATAGTTTTGAGCAATTGAAGAATTTTCTTACAAATGATCCAATTCTAAATGTTGCAAATCCTAATAAAGAATTCATGGTATGTATAGATGCTTGCAAGAGAGGACTTGGTGGAGTCATGTTTCAAGAAGGCCAGGGGGTATGTTATGAGTCAAGGAAGTTGAATGAGCATGAGAAAAACTATGTGACTCATGATCTTGAGTTGGAAGTGATCATTCATGCATTGAATATGTGGAGACATTACCTTCTTGCAAAAGGTTTGCTCTAATGAGTGATCATAGTGGGCTAAGCTACTTGTTTGACCAACCTAATCTGAATGTCAAACAAGCTAGATGGTTGACTAGCCTCAGTGAGTTTGACTTCGAGATTAGGTACATTAAGGGAAAAGAAAATAGAGTTGCAGATGCTCTTAGCAGGAGAGTATAGGTAAATCATATACCAGCTATGAGTTCATATCCGATTTACAAGAGTGGTTCTTGCATGCACAATAGCATGATGAAAGGTACTAGTAACTTAATCATAGGTTACAACAACATGGTAGAGGTGATCAGGATGTGGATTATTGTAAAATGACATAAGGCTTGGTTATATTTAGGGACAAGATCTATGTGCCAAACAACTGTGAACACAAGAATCTCATCTTGAGGGAATTTCATGTCAATCCATATTCATGTCAGTAGGGATATTAGAAGACTTTCATGGTTGTGAAGAAGTTTTAATATTGGTCAAAATTGAAAAAGAATGTGGTTGAGTTTGTGCCTAGATGTTTTAATTATCAATAGGTAAAGATAAAGTGTAAGCATTCAGGTGGTTTATTACAGTCGATTTCAATACCATAATGGAAATAGAAGGTCATTTCCATGGACTTAATCACAAATTTTTTGAGGACATTGAGACAACATGACTCCATTATGGTTGTGGTTGACAAGTTGACTAAGTGTTGGGTGCAAGATCCCCCAAGGGAAGTTTTGGGGCTTAGAGCCCAGATTTTGGTCAATTTTGTAATTCTGATGTAAAGACTCTGCATTTTGTGGGCGCGGATCGCGTAGTTTATTAAAGAGTCATAGAGTTGTCCACCCTTAATTTTGTTATTGTAATGCCGGATTTAGAGATCTACCCATGGTTGGTGGACCATGGGATTGTGTAAATAGAGAGAGGCTCTAAGAACCTAATCTAAGAAGAAGCAATGATTAAGGATTAAGTCATATCTATGGAGTAAAGTCTAGTTTTGGGTCATAGAGCAGGAGAAGGCTTTGCAGCTGAGTGCACAGAGGCCTAGTAGTCCATAGCTGAGTGTGTAGACCCTTGTAGCTGAGTGAGCAAGGCAAGTTGAGTTTGTATCAGTTGGAAGTCTTAATAAAGAGAAGTTTCCTATCAATTATGCATATTTATTTTCTATTTTATGCATATGTTATATTAGGTTTGAAATTCGCTTCTAATACTTAAATGATGCGTGAATGTGTATAATGGTGGTTATTAAGTGAATGCAAGATAGAATATTTGTTACACGAAGTTAAATAAGATCAGATAAAGAAGATAAGTAAGATATTTCGTCTAGGTTATAAAATAGCACAGATCACTACCATAGCAGTGCGAAAGCATTTCAGCCCCTGGCTAGGGTTGCGTGAAAGACAATTGTGCCACTTCGCGAGGGAATTAAAAGTTGGGACAGTGCGCAAAACAACCTGTGTGAAGGTAGGTCTAGTTGGACTAAAATGACATCACAGACATATCAACGTTGTGGAAACTTGGTTCCAACATCCCCCATATGGCTTCGGGTGGGACTTCAGTCCGCACCCTGCAGGTTGATGCCGAAAGGGCCAGTAGTGTAGGGATTTGTTTGGCTAAATAATTTTGAACCTGGGTCAGGCCCCCATAAGCCAACAAATGGTTCTATTGCTAGGAATGGAATCTGTATAGAGATGTCTAATGTTGTATCATTGGAATCCAACTAAGAAAGAAATGGAAGGTTGGTTGGACAGAAGAATTCGCTAGTTCACGACGCAGGACAACATAAACTTGTGACTGTCAAAAGAAAAGTGGTTAGACAACTACCTATACACAGAGATCCATGAAATCTTATTCACGTCCTTCACTACTGAGCTATACAAGTGGATCGTGAAGCTAGCAAATAGCCAAGGAAGGTGGGAACTTGATGGTCCTATTGTGTGGACCCCAAAGTTAGTGTGAAGGTTGGAAGCATCAGAGGGTAAGATCATTTGCATTGTTGATCATTGGCTTGATCGTATTATAGGGGGATTTGTTACTGATTTCATGGTTGATGCCTCAGTCAACTACAGTGAGGTAGAGCAACGCTTTCTCAAAGGACCGTGAGGTAAGTACGTAAATTCTTTGAATACTTGGATTAAAATTCTATTGTGCGAAAAGAGGGTTCACAATTACCTTGATGTTCAAGGCTACGCGAAGTGGAAAGGTTTATAGGAACAAAGGAAATAAGGGTCCAGAAAATAGCCCCTGGATTTCATCTCCACGAGGAAACGAGGAAGAGCTCGCGAAGGTGTCTCTGTGAAGTGCCATTCATCTGGTAAGGCAAAGCATTCTATGAATACCACCTCCACCCACACCACCACTGGCTTCACCGCTATCACCTCCATCTTCGCTTGTACCAACTCCACCACCACCGTGATTCAAGATGGCAAGCATAGTGAAGTTGCATGTGTTCAAAGGTTTGGGAAATGAGGATTCAAACAAATTCTGGTTCATTGTAAGGGTTGTATGGGAAGCACAAGGTGTTACAGATGACCATATAAAGAAGGTGACGCTGGTTAGCTCCCTACAAGATTACGCACTGACCTGGTATATTAAGTACTCCAATGACAACCCGAATTCAAGGATTGCAGATATCTAAGTAGCACTAAATAGAGGATTTAGCAAGCCTAAATCTGAAGTGTAGTCGATCATTGGATTTAAAGAGATTATGAAGCCACTAGGCGAGACTCCTTGGGAGTTGGATCAAAGGCTGAAATGTAAGATTCGCGAAGCCAACATGAATCTGACAGATGGACAGCATTGCAAGTGGTTTGTAGCTTCGCTACTACCACATTTAAGGAGTGCGCTATCACAACAGAAGATAATGACTCAGGCAGAGGCCTTAAAGACTACTATGAGGCTACATGAGACCCCAATGCATGATCCTAACCTAGGAGTTCAACAGATCAACACGCAACTGAAGAATCTGTGCGTTGAGAGATAGACCTGAAACATGATAGGATAGTTCAACTAGAAGTGTGCGAAGAAGTGTGGTCTGTAAAATGCAAGGGTCAGGGTCATGACAAAGACCACTGCCTAGGTTTTACAAATTATCTCGCGGGAGGAGGATTGATGCCTTTAAGGCTAGAAGCTCAAGCAAGACCTAGTGCGACACCTACTTTATGGTGTGCGATTTGTCAAATAGCTAGAAAACATGCCACGAACAATTGTCACTTGTTATAGAGGCATATGCAAAATTCACAACAGTTTTTTTGCAACTTTTGTAGGTCAGGGAGACATGATGAGTGTGCTTGCAGAAGCTATGAGTTAATGATGGAAAGAAATCCCACCTATCGAGTTCAATTCGAAACATGGCACCTTGACCAGAATACAAGAATGGCGCAAACATGATTTTAGGGGCGCAGACGAGGCGGAGGTGGAGGAGGACCTGGAAGAGGTCGCAGACAGATGATTTGCTACAATTGTGGAGGGCCAGGACATTATGCCCGTGATTGCATGAATCCAACGCACCCGTTGTGTTTATATTACACAATGTTTGATCATGAGACAAAAGATTGTCCTACGCTGATAGCTAGGATACACGACAAAGGAGCACTACCACCTCCTCCAACTCTGAACTTGTAGATGATGAGATCTGAGCCATGCGAGGAAGATCTAAATGTGAACATTATGCTCTGAAGTGGAATTGCGATGGGAGATGACAAAGTCAAACAACCAAAAGATAGTACTTGGGTTTGCAAAGCTCTGGCAAAAGAAGTAGAGTTTGATTTGGAGCGCACTCGGGAAACCTTCATGGAAGATAAGAAGAGCTTCATTGATGCCTCCACCTCAGGAGGTAAAGATAAATCAGAGCCAGAAATGGACCCATCTATGCTCACAATGTTACTGGAAACCTATATGAAGTTACTACACAACATTAAGGCTGTGAAAGGGTTATAAGAACTCATCAACAGATGCGATGGGACCATGCTAGGAGAACCGCACATAGTCCAGAAGATTGGAAAGCATAATACAAGGACATGACGAGAAATGAGGCTAACTACGTAGATCAGAGAATATGAGATGGATCAATTCATCCTGGATTTGGGATCGTATACGAATGTTCTACCGAAATAGACATGGGAGTGAATGGGAAGACCTGCACTGTAGTGGTCTCCAATTCAGCTAAGAATGGCAAACCAACAGAAAATGATACCCATGGGGCGATTGTAGGGAATAATTGTGGATATTGAGGGAGTGAGTGCATCGACTGATTTCTACGTGATAGAGATTATTGATGACAGCAATCCCTACCGCGCGCTCCTAGGAATTGACGGGGCCACTGACATGAATGGTGTAATTAATCTATGAATGGGGTAATTAATCTAAAAAAATAAAAAAATCATCTTTGAAAAGAATTCACTATGCGTAATTATACCCTGGACCCTGCTAAAGGATCGCGCTATATGGAGTTGGTCTGCTACTATGAAAGTGATGATGATCTAGACTGAATATACAAGATAATAGCATGAGAACAAGACTGGGTGAATCCCACCATGGATGGGTGGATTACATGGGAGCATGAGAGTTCCTACACTTCGGATTTTGATGAAGAAGTAGAATGATGGCAGAATCGGTTACATGAAGTAGCTACGCTGAACTACAATATGATGACAAGATCATTGCGCTATGTGTCGACAGAAGTAAGAGATCTACCTACTTATGATGGTTTAAATGAGGTAGATACCTTTTTGGATTCATTTTAAAGGGAGGTGCCAGAAAAGCAATGCTTCCAGGACTTTGACTGGGTACTACGCACTATGCCTGTAAGGTGGTGGGGTACGCACAAAGGAAGCTTTGATGATTAGCACGAATGTAGGAGAAGGATGAGAGTGTGCTTTAGGAAGCCTAAGATGTGATTGGTAGACAAGTATGATGAATAGGATGATCCATGCACACATCTAGCCAAGTGGACATAGGCATATGGATAAGAGCCACAATCTGCGCATATGCACATGAACTCTGCACTAAAATACATGGGCGGCCTTGCAGATGGCTCTTAATGTTAGGAACACATTATGCAGGAAGAGAAATCACGTAGAAGCATTCAATAAAGTACTAGAAAACGCACTGACCAAGGTATGGAATGCGCAGCGAAGTGATTGGGACCTATGCATACCTACAGTGTTATGGGTTTATTAGACGACATGTAAGAAACTGATGGGACAAATGCCTTTTAGGATTCTCTATGGAGTGGAAGTTGTAATGCCTATGGAATACATCATGCCTAGTCTACGCATAACAGTGCTCATAAGTATGATGGATTGTAGAGCCCTGGAGGAGAGGCTCACGCAGCTGGAAGAGCTCGAAGAAGAATTCTTTTTGGCTGCATTCCACTAGTAGGTCCAAAAGCAGTGCGAAAAGGCCTTGCACGATCGACATATTAAGATGCGCACATTCAAGGTAAACAATCTGGGGTTTTTGTATGATAGTAATTTTGATAAATTCCGAAGAAAATTCAAAATGCATTGGTTAGGGCCGTATGTTATTAAGGATATTACAGATGGAGGCGCGGTACAATTGGTCATGTTAAATGGAGAGCCCTTCCCAGGAAAAGTGAATGGAAGTCATTTGAAGCCATATACAGGTGGCCTGACCACCTGACTAGCCAACATAAGCATAGTATTAGTGCTCTAAGCAGCTGAAAGGAGGCATGGGACTATAAACTACTATGCCCGGGGACTGCGTGATGTCAGCATTGCGTGCAGTAGAAAAGTGTCACAGTGTCCATGATAGTGCAAGGGTAGCTATGCTACTGCGTAGGTCAGCTGGAAAGTGACCATTACAATCGCTATTCACGATGTGATGCTTGGTTTGAGACCAAATGGAGTGGGCGACAGACATTTAAGGTGAACTTTTTGGGCTAGATTCTTGAGAATCTGCTGCTAATCTAGCATTAATGGACCGAATGTGGGGGGAACGGTTGAATTAAAATTCAAAAGGTGTTATAAATACAAAGGGTTGTCTAGCAAACAACACTTGGCAATTTGAGAACTGAGTTGTTGCATGCTTAGATATTCATGAACCGAGACTTGTTCGATCTTCTGAAAGTAAATTTGTTACTTGAGGAATTACCAAAGACACTGAGAGAATTGTGGAATCGCACTATCAAAGCACCCGAGGAAGCCATGGATACTGGAGCAATGACCGATGAGCAAGCCATGAAGGCAATTACAGAAGTGGAAGCCCTAGAGAGTATCGGGATAATCACTAAAATCCCTAAATCACCGCGCACACCGAGACCCAAGAAAGACAAGCAGGCCATGGTACTGGTCCACGTATCACCTAGAAATCCACTAAGGACTAAGCTCACCATGGAAGAAAAGGGGAAGGATATTGATTTGGAGGCCACTGAGGAAGAAGAGTTCGAAGAAGTCCTAGTTGAGGAGGAGGACGTAGAGATGGAGGTTGAAACCTAGGGTGTGGACCCTCCCACCAGGTTACCTGCACATGCTTCTCTATGGAAGGGTAAAGCAATGGTGCCCAAGTATATAGATGACAGCAAGTGCTCTTTGTAGACTCTGCTGCTCCCTGACGAGATGATTTTTGAAGGAGCACACTTGGGACGGGTGCCCGTGCTGAAATTTGAAGATTGGAACCTCACAGACCACGCGAAGTTCCTACATCTCACAACCGTGCAGCTAATGCTTTAGAAGAAAGATGTACTAGCTAGAATAATAGAGTTGGAGTTGCGCAAATGGCTGAGAGGAGTTGAGAAAGTAGGGTTTCTAAACCTGCTCTGGGTGCTGCATTACCATTGCGCCCCAGTGACCATTGTTGTCATTAGGCAGCTGCTCTGCTTGGTACATGATGGGCTTGTGGTTGGAGGAGTCCATCCCCATCAAGACCATCTAATTCACAGGATTACTTAGCTCTCTTATGCAAGGGAGGACCTGGTGAACATTTCAGAAGAAAAGAGTGATGATTTGGCCATTGCGGAGGCCATGAAAAAGAAATTTAAACTAGAGAAGAAGAACCGAGGGTATGCCATTTCCAGCATCAACAACCTTGATTTCAAGATCAGGACACAGATATTGGCAGGGAAGGTGATGCGGAAGTGTTGCACAGTGAGGTACCCGCGTCGATGGTTGCATTAGCAGTGGAATGCGCAGAAGGGATCCAGTTCAATTGGGAAAACTATCTATATGGAGGTTCCTTGAGAACTATCGTGAGGCACAAGAGTAGGGTAAAACATTCCATTATGCATGGCTCATGTTGTCGATAGTACTGGTGGCATGGGAGTTGCCTGAAGATAGCCAGTTCTTACTGATCATGTAGGACCTTCTAGAGGCAGCGAAGTGCGCTTCTCTATGGGTAACCAGGGATGAAAAAAGGATAAGGGAAAGAAAAATATGCTTGGTTCTCATGGAGATGAACATCAAGGTGGGGATTAATCGCAAGCCATGGTTATCGCCCATGGTCTACAATAGTCTGCAGAGCTTCATGAATTTCAAAGCAGACTTCCACCATGTCTTCATCAGGGCGTGGAAGGACCCCACGAAGACATGGTACGAGTTACACTATTTGGCAATCGATGATGTCATCTTCATGGTCCTCGAGACTTGGTTTTCGGAGTGGTGTGCCCCAGCTGGCTCTGTGGTGGAAGAAGCAAACTTCGCTGTTCATCAGAAGAAGGAAGAGGAAAAATTATGAATGGCGAAATTGGCAGAAAATTATAGGAAGGAAGAAGCAGCGGCTAAGGCCCAAGTGGCACGCGATGCTGCGAAGTTAGCAGAGGAGCAACAAAAGACAACAGAATAAGAGTGCACAGGATAGAAGTCGCCTTTTCTCGAGCTAGAGACAGGCACAGAACAAGGTGGTGCAGACACATAGACAGCATCCACCCAGTTGAAACATCCATTCACAAGAGAACAGGTAGGGCCGCAAAAGAAGATAAAGGCCTTAAAGACTTCGCTCAACCCTATCACCCTTATTGAAGGGGATCTACTTGACATTGGTGAGACGGTGAGGGATGCCACCATAGAGGCCCTCCTTCAGTTTGAGGAGCAACACCAAATGGTATTGGGGGCTCTCTAGATGCAAATACAGGAGTTGCAAGTGCGCACTCCACAGGCTGGCACAATTTCAACCAACCTCGCAGTCAGCACATCATTGACCGAGGAAATGTTCCACACCCAGATGACCAACACAATAGTGCTTCCATATAGAGCACTCATTACAGAAAATGAGGCCTACAAGCTTATGGTCAGCGATTTGGAAGGTATCGGGTTAAACATGGCTACACTCCATCGAGAGATGCTCTATATATTGTAGGATGGAGTCACTGTAGAGCTTCGGGCCAGGGACAGCCACACGATACAAGTAATGAGTGAGCAACGCATCAACATTGAGCAGTTGAGCCTACAGTGCAATGAGGAAGTGGCACAGAATAGACAGATAGTGCAAGTGGTGGAGGAAGCCTGCCAAATGGTCCTGGAGTTGGCCATCCAAGCAGAGGAACCAGTGGAGGTGTGCGTCCGCAAGTTAGCAACAGGGCTACACGACGCTAGAGCTTAAATGACCAGGGTTCAACTAGAGTTAAAACTTTAGATAGTAGAACTGTAGTTGAAGGTACAGCCTTCAACTCCACCAGAGGTTAAGGAACAATGTGCCACCGTGATCACAACAATAATAGCAACGGTTAATAGTGTAGTGATAGATTGCACGAAGCTGTTTGAGCAGTCGTTCAAGGTCCTCACCAACCTACAGGAGGACCCGAACATAGAGCACCTGAAGACAGCGGTGCGTGAGCTACAACAAATATACGATGAAGTAAAACGGACCACGTAGATGGTTTCCCTTACATAGAGGATCGTAAGGATGCAATAGGCAAAGGTGCTCAAGGAGTAGGTGGATGCTGCTCGGCATAAGGAAGCAGTTTTGAAGGTGCGCCTACAGCCATGGATTGATGAGGCATATACCTTTACAACCTCCATTGAAGCAAAGCTCCCACAGCTGCAAGCAAGACAGGAGAGGATTCAGGGCAATAGTTCAGCCACAATAGTCACTGAACAATGCATACAGGAACTACAGTAGGCAGCTGCTCAGCGCGTTGCCGAACTTGCAGCGATCCAATTAGAGTTGGGAGGTCTTCATGCAAAGATCTACGCACCGACAGAGTGACTCGAGCGTGAGTCACAATTTTTGTGTTGGGGGCCTGTTGGGCATGGAATCCCACAAGGGAAGTTCTGGGGCTTAGAGCTCAGATTTTGGTCAATTTTATAATTCTGATGTAAAGGCTCTGCATTTTGTGGGCACGGAGAGCGTAGTTTGTTAAAGAGTCATAGGGTTGTCCACCCTTAATTCTTTTTTGTAATGTCGGTTGTAGAGAACTACCCATGGTTCACAGACCATGGGATTGTATAAATAGAGCTTCGCTCTAAGAACCTAATCTAAGAAGATGCAATGATGAAGGATTAAGTCATATTTGTGGAGTAAAGTCTAGTTTTGGGTTGTAGAGTAGGAGAAGGCTCTACAGTTGAGTGCATAGAGGCCTAGTAGTCTGCAACTAAGTGCGTGGACCCTTGCAGTTAAGTGTGCAAGGCAAGTCAAGTGTGTATCAGTTGGAAGTCTTAATAAAGAAAAGTTTCCTATCAATTCTACATATTTATTTCCTATTTTATGCATCTGTTATATTAGGTTTGAAATTCACTTCTAATACTTATTTGATGTGTGAATGCATATAATGGTGTTGATTAAGTGAATGCAAGATAGAATATTTGTTTACGCGAAGTTAACTAAGATTATTTAAAAAAGATAAGATATTCTGTCTAGGTTAGAAAATAGCGCAGATTGCTACCATAACAGTGCGAAAGCATTTCAACATCTAGTTAGGGCTACGTGAAAGACAATTGTGCCACTTTGCGAGGGTACTAAAAGTTGGGACAATGCGCAAAGCGACCTGTGCGAAGGTAGCTCTAGTTGGACTAAATCGACATCACAAACATCTCAAGGGTGTGAAAACATGGTTCCAGCATCCCCCCATACTGCTTCGGGTGAGACTTCAATCCACGCTCCACGGGCTGATGCTGAAAGGGCCAGTAGTGTGGGAATTTGTTTGGCTAAAAAACTTGGAACCTAGGTTGGGCCCCCATAAGCCAACACTAAGGTAGCTCACTTGATTGCGGTGAAGTCTGCAAATTCATCGAGTGACATAGCTCAGATCTTCATCAGGGAGATAGTGAGGTTGCATTTTGTTCCCAATAACATCATATCAGACAAAGATGCCAAGATCAATTCCATGTTTTGGAAGGATTTATTTGCAGGCTTGGGGAAAGAGTTATATTGTAGTACAAGTTATCTTTTGTAGACAACTGGACAGGCAAACAGGGTCAATATGTTCCTTGAGGACATGTTCAAGATGTATATCATGCATCAACAGAGGAGGTGAGAGTGTCTTCCATTGGTAGAGTTTACATACAAAAATGAGTATCAGGAGTCCTTGAGGATGAGTCCATTTGAGGCTCTCTATGGGAAAAGTTGTAATTCTCCCATTAACTGGAGTGATCTAGTGAATAGGGTAATTATTCAACCAAACATGTTGGAAGAGAGAGAACAGGAAATGCAGGTTATCAAGAAGAATTTAAAGGTAGCATAAGACAAACAAAAGAGTTATGTAGATCAACACAAGGCATTTAAGGAGTTTTAGGTTGGGCAGCATGTGTACCTGCGCATTAAGCTCAAGAAAAACTCCTTGAAAATTGGATCATGTGCCAAGCTAGCTTTGTGGTACTATGGGCTTTTTAAGATCCTTAAGAGGATTATACTAGTGCTTTCCAACTTGCACTGATGCCAACAGTGAAATTCCATGATGTTTTCCATGCTTCTCTTAGCAACAAGATGTCCCTCTAGTACCCCAAGGGGATTCTTAGCTATCCCTAATTTTCCCCATCTGTTTGCCTAATTATTGACCCTATATCATCAATCTTGTTGTCCTTGGGAACTTCTAGCATCAGGCCCACTCTAACCGCTTGGTCCCTTGTAGTGGAAGTTTCATGATGACACTTTGGTAGGAAACCACTGGAACCATCGGTCAAAAGAATGAAGGAATTAAATGATCACAAGAAATTTAGGACCTTCTCACTGAGATCCTAAACCTGTATTCAACTATTCATCATCTAGAAAACATAATTATGTTCCCCACAAAAGAAATTAAATCTCTCCACTCCACAAGCAACTGTCAGGAAGATGAAGTGGACATTATATGAAAGAAATTAAATGAGCTTTAGCTATGTTGATGGTTCTAGATCTACCATCATTCAAGGGACCTCCCCAGTATATGGTCCCAATTAGACCTCACACCATTTGGTGTAGGAGTCCCATCTAATATGATGGTCTAGTTTCCATTTACTTAGATATTTACCTTGACTCTTGTTGTTCAGCACATGAGAGTGTTACGCTGGTACCTTTGAAAAGCAAGGTGAGTGTCCCTAGTGAGTGTGTAATGTAATTGTGTCTAGGTTCTCTTACTACAAAAAGGGGGAGAAAGTAAGCCTCTAAGTGAGAGGTAATAGTACCACCTAGGAAGAGACATATGCAAACCAAGAGAGGTATGTCCAGCATCGAGCGAAATAGTCCACAATGGATGTGATAGTCACTAAAACAAAAGTAAAGAGGATGACCTAGCCACCATCCAACAGAGTAATCCACAATGGACATGACAGTCGCTATAACCAATAAATGAGGTTGGTATGTCTAGTATCCTGTGGAGTCGTCCACAAGGATGAGACAACAATGATAACTAATACAACACATTCCAAACAAGTTAAGCACTAAAACAACCAAAATAGTTCAAGTATATTAGTACATGTGAAACAAACATGAATTACAAATTCTGAAAGAATAGTCTTATAAACATCTACAAGTCATGCATGGAAACATGTTGGTAAAAATGATTATGTATTAAGAAAAAGTTCCAAGACACATATTTACATCATACACCACTAGCCCTAGTAGTGGGACAATGGAGCCACTCCTCACTCCTCAAAGAACTGACTGAAACTCTCTATGCTTCATGGGAGGAGCCAAGGTGAAAATTCCATCCTCATATAATGAGGGGGGTGTATATAACAAAGGGTGATGCTTGACCCTTTGACTCTTGGACTTCCCTCATGGTTGTTCAACTTCCTATGACTTTTCAACTAACATGACTCTTCGTATTCATGTGTGGCCATTGAACTTCCACTTTACATTACATTTGATTTACAAAAAATATGGCCCATAATAGTGACGTGGGCTTTGACAACTAATTAAACGACTAGACATGATGTTGTTGTTAGAAAATTATATATTACAAAGCAATGGATCTCATAAAATATTGTAGAAAGACAAAAGCAGAAAACGAATAAAACAAGAGAGGGACACAAACATACATGGCTCACCTAATTTGGGCTACGTCCATGGAGAAACCACCAATCCTTCCTTTTATATTATCCAACAAAATGACGAGATACAACCTACACCTGATCCGCTATAATTTCCTCATCACTCTCACCATGGGGTATTCACTTAATGAACCTCTAACATAGCATGTGTGTTCGTGGCATATTAAAAAATACCTTCATTTGACTACATATAGGAAAATACCTTTAAAAATCACTTTATTTAACCCCCTACCAATACCAACCCTATACACCTTTTGAATTTAAACTACCCCTACTTTCACAAGATATTGTAGGTATCCTTTTTTTCGTTAACATTTGTTTTACCCCTTTCTATATTTTCATTAACCTTGAGCTCCATTATTTATGAAAACCATATCGAAACCCTTTACCCCCTATTATATGCTCAATATATTATGTCATATTTTCCTCAATATATATCCCCCAATATGAATGCACGTGATATGGTATTTCCCCCCCAGTGAAGCCCCCATGACTCTCACACAATCTCCTCTTTCTTTCTCACTCAGAGTACACATCTATATAGCCGCAGTAAAATTACCTCATATATAGCGAGGGGTTTCCTTCTAGGGAAAAAACCCTAAATTAAACATAACTTCTACCATCTGATCATCCGCCTAATGAACAGCTCAGATTGACTATGAAATTATAACATTTTACAAGAAAATTTTACATCTACTTTTAGCTTCGTGGGCGCTGCCCTCAAACCCTTGCCAAGGGGGGGATCTAAAAATCTTCGTCACCCCCTCCCCCTTAGAACCCCCTGGTGGCGAAAAAATAGGTGTCATTGCCTCCCCATTATGAACTGGGGTCCAACGCGGTTATACCTCTGAATAAAGAAAATAATCAAGCTCCACACCCAATAGCTACTAACATGGACTTTCTTGCTGAGGTGGGAATGTCAAGTTGATGTCGCTACAAAGTGATAGATGTGTTCTTGGATGTGCTCTCTCTTCTCCTCTGCATAACTTGATGGTGTAGGGTATTCAATGATCTTTGGTATCTCGAGGTGGTTGCATGCATGTGCTCTCTTTTCTTGTTCTTAATGAGCTTCTCTATACATCCAATCGTAAGTGAGTCTTATAGCATGTGCATTCCTTCTTCTCCTTGTCCCTATCTCAGCATGATCCAATAGTGTACTTGTTCCCACAATTCACTCATGATAGGACGACATCAATTCCAAAAACCTCCTAGTTTAATATGATCCATGTTGTCCATGGAATGGGCCCAGGATAGGTGACAAGCTAGGAAAGAAGGCCCAGTAACTACATATTTTGTAGTTCCACGTGATAGGGAGGGAGATTGGTTACTGAGACTACACAAAGCACAACTCAGGCTTGGCTAAGGAACTCCTGAGCATAGTCTTCACTGTTGGGAAAAAGTGCACAGAGGCAAGTCTAGGAGACAGGATTGCACAAATAACATCATCAATGGTTGATGCAAGATGAGGCACTAGGAGATAGGTCTGTGTAGTTTTCAGAGACAAGGCAAGATTGGGCAGTAGAGGGACCTCAGAGGATGGATCTACGCAGTTTTTGGGATCAACGAGTCCCGACAGAGGGAGGATACTAGGAGATAGTTCTATGCAATTTTGGTACGTAAGGAAGTCTTTGGTCTTTGCGCATTGTAGGGAGGAAGCTTGGTGACTGATCTTGCAAAATGCACAGTTCAGGTCAGGCTTAAAGAAGCTACTGAACAATTTTGGGGAGGAAGGTAGTCTGCTCAGCTATGAAATTATGCAGTGAAACTACCCTAGAGGATAGCGACTGTGCACTATGTAGTTCCAGGAAGCAGGGTTACATCATAGAGGGATGAGACTATGCAGTGCTCAATTCAGTTGGGGTCTATGAAAGAGAGTTGCCTGGTCAAGAGGATTTCCGGAGAAGGGCTAAGTGTGGGAGGAAAGTGAACTTTGTGAGGAAATTGAAACTGTGATCACACACTTAGCATATTTGTCAACACAAAAACATAGGCTACCAAAAGAACAAGGAAAAGCATTACCTTTTGTGAGACAGTCTATAACAGAAAGTGACAAGTGCGACACTTGAGATAGACCCTAGGACAACAGTGATGATACTTGCGCGAGAATGCTTAAAACTTTGTGTATGAGTGCAACTAATGTTTACCTAGCTAGGAAAACTCAAACACCCAAATAAAAACCTTCAAAGTCACTAGAAAAGGACCGCAAGTGTGATAAAGAAATCGAGCATGTCAAAATAAAATAGTTGGCCAAACAAGAAAAACGGGTGAAAAGACTCTAAGAGAGCTCATGAAGTGAGCTTGAGTGCTTGCAACATTAAAGGGAAAGAACAAGGAAGGCTCCAAAATTTGGGTGTAAGCTAAAATTTTGGAGGGTGTTCCAGCCACTACAACACTTGGTGACACACAGGTTGAATACCAAATTCTTTATATTGGTTCATTTTTTATGCAAGGCCTTGGTCCTTTGGGAAGTATTGATTCACTTTGCAGATTAGCTTGGTTTCTCCACTTACCCCATGACAGATGTGGTTCCCTTGATATATTCTCAAGTGAGAACAACATAAGATTCAACAAGATCACAATGTTTTGAATTGGCAAGGGTAGTTTAGTTCACAATTTTATGATTTTCCGAGTATATTTTTCATCTTTGGTGTTGTTCCACTACCAGTACACCTAGATAGTGCCCCTGCAGAGTCACGCAAGAACACAAGAATTGCTACACTACCAGTGAGCCTGGACAGTACCCTGGTGGAGTTTTCTACTTCAGCTTTCTACGCAGGAAGCCTTTATCTTCTTTTGCTTTTTTTATTTTAAAGAGAACTATGCATAGGCACTTACTTATTTTTGGGGCAAAAGAGGGATCTCGACTTATTGAGAGAAGAAGAGGTTGTTCCTTCAAAGAAGTGTATAAAGACCTCTGATTTTGGTTTTCTCATTTAGATTTTTCCCTTCTCCATTTCTACTAGTTAGATAAGCTTGAAAACATCAAAGCATAAAAACTGAGTACATGTATGAGGTTCCCAGACTAGACATAGGTTCATGGTTGGAAAACAATCTCCTTTTAGATGGATCATATTTTTCATCACAACTTCATCGACCAATAGTTATAACCAAATACAAATAAGATGGACACGAAACTAGCCAAGGGCTACAATGTCACAAGACTCTTTGAACTTCAGCTACATACACACTTGGAAGTTGGAACGTAGTAAGGCACAACACTTATTTAGATAAGAAAACAATAGAAAACCAAAGGAAAACAAAATAGAAAACTATCAATACATAGTGCACAGCGTGACCCCAGATCTCAATGAAAATAAAATTTTAATTCTTGGCCATTGATAGGAAGAGAGTCAATCTTCCTTTCATTGAAGATGGTATGTGTATTGGCCAAGCTTATCATGGACAATGTAAGGGCCAATCCACATGGATTGAGACTTAGTGTGCTTGCCTTTGTCTGTTGGGTTGTGTTATATTATTTCCACCCTATGTTAGGTTGGGCGGACCCACCTATGGTTTTGTGCATGATTTTCGCACATGTTTTTTGGACGCGATGGTTTTTGTTCCATGGTTTTGGACGCGATGTTTTTCGGTCCATGGTATTGGATGCCTCGGCATGTATAAATATGTATTGTAACATTGAAAGGAGCATAATGAAAAATCAAGCTCGTAGTGCCGGTTTTGGGATCCAGTGGGAAATCTCTGTGTATACTTGTTTTATGTGTTATGCTCTCGCATTTTTATTTTTCCTGTGATTTAGAATTTGTATGTAGGTAATTTTTGTACGGGGTTAAAACCTACATTTGGTATCAGAGTTGTTTTGGCTTCATGGGGACGCCTCTGTTGCTGAGGGGTTTCGCTCAGGCCTGTGGTAGACCCCGTACAGTGGGAGATCTGCGAGATCAATTCTGGTGGTGAAAGAAGATGGCGAGCAGCGGAAAGATAGAGATTGAGAAGTTCAATGGTTAGATTTTTGAGTTGTGGAAACTCAAGATGGAGGATCTGTTGGTGGATAAAGTTCAGTGGATCGCGGTAGATCCGGGTACTAAACCAATGGGAGTGACCAATGAAGAATGGAAAAAGTTTGATCGGAAGGCAAAGAGCACAATATGATTGTGTGTCTTAGATTCAGTATTGCTGAATGTATCAGGGGAAGCTACGACAAAGGCTCTATGGGACAAGTTAGGGACTTTGTACCAATCTAAATCTCTGGTGAATAAACTATTCCTATGGAAAAAGCTGTATAACCTGAGGATGAAAGATGGAGACTCGGTGACAGAGCATCTGATTGCGTTTAATACTGTGGTAAGTCAGTTATTATCTGTTGATATTAAAATTTCAGATGAAGATAAGTGCATCAGTTTGTTGTGTTCTCTACCAGACTCGTGGGATAGTCTGGTTATTGCAATAGGTAGCAATGCAAATGCTTTGCAGTTTGATGAAATAGTCTCAGCCTTGCTGACGGAGGAGATGAGACGGAAAAATATGGACAACTAGAATGGTGATGCCTTGTCTGTACGAGGACGGTCCCAGAACAGAAACAAAAATAAGTCATCGAGTGGGAGATCTAAATCTAGAGGGAGATCTAAATCTCCAGGAAAACCTACAAGGTGGTGTGCTGGAAATGCGGAAAGGAAGGGCACTTCGAAAGGGAGTGTAAATCTAAAGCTCCTGATAAAGGAAAAGGATTTGATGATGCTCCTTCTGCAGAGGCGAAAACCACCTCAGATGAAGGTGGGATGTGTTTACTTGGGTTCAGTACAATGTAGGATCATTGAGGCATGGTTTGATTGGACCTCATGTGCATCCTTTCAACTTC
>APFE031125490.1:0-23633 GCA_000404065.3 Pinus taeda | reverse complement strand
ATTATTAATAACATTATAATAAATCCATAAATAAATAAATAGAAAGAGATAATAACCCAAGATTCTTTTTATAAATATAATTTATGGAAATAGGGTAACAACACTATTTTTACTAGTTTTGAAATCAAAAAAAAGTTTCATATATATATGTTGTATGCGCTATTATATTATATAATATATATATTAAGGATAAACTAATTTTAAGATAATTATTTTAATTATATAATTAATAAATACTTTAATACATATATATACATAAATATGAATATTTAAATGCATTATATCAGGGGTAAGATTTTTCATTTATTTATTTAATAATAATTTAATGTTTAGTGTAAAAGTAATTTATTAATTTATTAACTTACTAATTATATATATACTAATATTATATATTAAAATCATAATACTAGGCTCTAGACAAATTTAATAATAATCTAAATGTTAAGAAAAAAATACTTAAATAATAATATATATATAATATTATATATAATATATATATATATATATATATATATATATAAATAAAAGCTCCGGATCAAAATATGAAATAATGTAAAAATTGGTTTGTACAATATGTAATATGTTTATTTAATATAAATTAGGATGTTAAATAAAGTTAGAGAAAAAAAAAAAGATAAATCACCAAATAAATAAATAATACTAAAAATGCTACAGGTCAAAAAAAAAATAGCACAACCCCGCGGAGGGGGCAGAAACACCAACTAAGAAGAGAGCGCTGGAATCCAGCACCTACTGATTTTCCAACCATCATCTCTATTGAGATTGTTCGGCCTCTTTTCAATCTCGATAGCTTCCCTAAATTTACGATGATGGAACTGAGCAACCTTAGCCACAACCTTGGCCTCCTCAATACATACCTGATGCTTGGTCTTTTCTACATGCTCTGCTAAAGCCGATGACTTGGATCTCCCATGTCTTAGGTCAGTAGCATGTTCGCAGATCCTTTGATGGATGGAGTGCCCTGTTTCCCCAATATAGGGGGTCACACATGAACAAGGGATCAAGTAGACACCCTTCATGTCCTTAGGGTTAACGGGATCCTTCACCGATTTGAGGGAATTGCGAATGGTGTTGAGGGGCCTAAAGGTTGAGGGGATATCAAATTTCTTAAGGATCCGAGCGATCTTTCCCGTCAGCTTGGTGCGACAAACCAACATATACTAGTTGATCAAAATGTCCCAAATGCAACAATGTTACATATATCTTATTTGGAAGACTAGCTAAAACAATCACAGTCACACCAATCCTTGGATTTAAACCATACACTTCTACAAGTGGAGGTGGTTGTGCCTCTTATTTTTGTAAAAGGTTGATTAAGTAAAACCTCCTCAACTACTAAGTGTTTTTTCGTTAAGAAGAATGAGAATGAGGAGGCTGCAAGTATAACTTTTATTGTGTTTCCAAACGTTTAATAATTGGTAAACTTTTTTAATTTTTTAATTCCTCTCTCAAGTCTTTATGATCAGCATGTGGAATTTAAAATTAGCTTTGTTTGTCCATCACGAAGTTGGAAAATTGAGCCTTGGGATGTGAGTTGACTGGTGATAGACCGATGATTGCATTTTGTTGTGGCTAATATTTTTTTGTTGTATGGTATGCGCATAGAAATTTGTTGTGTAGTGTATCTTGAGCCAAAGAATTTTGGATAAGTGTTGGGTGGGGTAATTTGTAGAAATATGTTGATTCATTTCAAGTTGGGGAATTTTTTTTCCAAAATGACTAATCCTCTAGCAGAATCTTATTTAAGTGAATAAAACATGTTAGATGGGTCAAAATATGTGAATTGGAAGTTCAAGCTTAAGACTTTGCTGGAAGGGAAAAATAGACAAGCAGACAAACTTGTATCTCCCACAAACTTAGTGATTATGGGACTTTTGAGATCTAAAATGGGCCTCCTAAGGAAATTATAAAATAATAGTGGAAATAATAAAATAAGATTAGATTATATCATCAAATTTTAGAGGGAAAAAAGAAAAAACTATTTTTTCAACTCATATTTTCAACTTGTCTCCCTATAAGTTTACTCAAATTTCGAGCAGCAACATTCGTTGGATACAGAATTTAATTCCTCATCAAAGGAGTACCCATGTTGCATACTTTAGATGAACCCTTCTACATGAAAAATGAGAAATACATGAAAAATGTGATTACAATAACGTTTTTTCATGTATTTCTCATTTTTCGTGTAGCAAGGTCCATCGAAAGTATGCAACATGGGTACTCATTGGATGAGGAATCAAATTTTGCATCTAATGAATACTCCCGCTCGAAATTTGAGTAAAACCTTAGGAATATAAGTTAAAAAAAATGAGTTGAAAAAGTAGCTTTATTATTTTATTATTTTTTAAACTTTTTACTTTTTTACTCCAAAAGTGGTGAATCATCCCCCATGGTTGACATTATCATCTTCAATCCTGTTGGTTCTTATAAAGTTTATTTTTGTTGTAAATTTTTCTTAAGAGGCCCATTTTAGACCTCAAAATTCCCCTAATGTCATGATTGGGAGCATTGTGAGAGCAAAGAAAAAGTGCTTCTTAGAATGCCTATGAAGGACACTATTATTCTACATATAAGATATGACTACAATATGTTTAAGGAGACTTGACTTTCCCTTAAAGGTTTGTATGAAACAACCAATACAAATCAAGATTTGTTCTTAAAAAGCAAATTGCTTTCAATGAAAATGGAGGAGAATGAGAATGTAATAAATTTATTTCAAGAATTAAAGATTTGAAATACAAACTTGGTGATATTGGTGAAAATGTCTCTAGCACAGATCTAGTAAATATAATGTTGAATGGTATGCTAGAAGAATATTAGATGTTTGTTACAAGTCTTGGAACCCAAGAAATAACTCCTACATTTGATGAACTCACGAGAATTCTTCTACAAGAGGAAGAACAATGGAAAAATCTTAATTATAGGTCTCATAAGTCATCCTTGGCATTGATGTCAAAAGGGAAGCAACCTTCCATAGGAAAGGCACGTGAACGCAATAAGGGAAGTAAGCCACCATATGTAAATCCACCATATGCAAAGCAACATCAAGGTATGAAACCACCAAACTTGGATGCTAATGTTAGAAGGAATGATGCATGTTCTTACTGTGGCCAGGTTGGACATTGTTCTAGAGATTACTTTAAAATGAAATATCATGAGTCCCTTTGTAGAAACAAGAGACATACTTGTCATGTTTCCGATAGAGGAGAAGCAATGAATGATGATTTCAATAATCTCATATTATTTATTTCAAATGCTGCCTTGTTTGCTAATGTAGATGACTCAAATTCACGGTTTATTGGTTTTGGTGCCTCCCTACATATGTCTTGTAGTAAGGATTGGTTTGAAATGTTTCATGAAACAAATAATGGTGCTAATATATATCTTGGGGATGATCACTCATATCTAATTAAAGTATATAGTGATATATCTGTGGCATTACCAAATGGATGTATTAAACACATTCAAAATGTGATGCATGTGCTTAATATTAAAAGAAACTTAATCTTAGTTTCTACAATAACATATTAAGATCTAAAGGTAGGATTTTTAAAGTCACATAGTGTGGTGAAAGATATCTAGGATCATTACAAGGTTATTGCAACATGAGCCAGAGTTGGAGTCTTATATAAGCATTATGTGATGAGAAAGAGACACCAAGTATTAGAAGCTACAACCTTGACAACAAAAAATCTATGGCACCAAAGGTATGGTCACCTTAACTATCATGATTTGTCACTACTTCAAAAACAGGGAATGGTGGAGGGAATTCCATTGTTAAAAAATAAACATATTGCATGTGAAGGGTGAGCAT
The DNA here is from genome assembly GCA_000404065.3 of Pinus taeda. Lineage (NCBI taxonomy): Eukaryota > Viridiplantae > Streptophyta > Pinopsida > Pinales > Pinaceae > Pinus > Pinus taeda. Next base: position 19,798 of record APFE031125490.1, on the reverse strand, counting down.
TAGGGAAGTCCCATAGGGAAGAGTTCCCTACTCATAGAAATAAACGAAAATCTTTTCTAAAGTCAATAAAACAATATAAGAAGATCGATTTTACTATTGCAACATTGATCTACAGTGATTTTGAGAGTACAAGATGGTTCATAGTGAATGCTATCTTATAAAACAACTTGGCCTTTAGCTATTTTTCCATGGCTTTCTAGCCATACCCTACTCGTTGTTTCTAAACTAGTTATGTACAACTTGGCTAAAATGTGGCTAATTATAATGGACTTATAATTAGAGGGAATGCTTTTATTCTTATTTTTAAAGATTAGTACAATTAGGTTATATATCTAAACTATCATGATTTGTCACTACTTCAAAAACAGGGAATGGTGGAGGGAATTCCATTGTTAAAAAATAAACATATTGCATGTGAAGGGTGAGCATTAGGGAAGTTGCGCAGGGAAGAGTTCGCTAGTCATACAAATAAATGAAAATCTTTTCTAAAGTCAATGAAACAATATAAGAAGATCGATTTGATTATTGCAACATTGATCTACAGTGATTTTGAGAGTACAAGATGGTTCATAGTTGAATGCTATCTCATAAAACAACTTGGCCTTTACCTATTTTTCCATGTCTTTCTAGCCATAGCCTACTCGTTGTTTCTAAACTAGTTATGTACAACTTGGCTAAAATGTGGCTAATTATAATGGCCTTATAATTAGAGGGAATGCTTTTGTTCTTGTTTTTAAAGATTAGTACAATTAGGTTATATATCTAAAATTTAGGGAAGTCATGTTTCACTACCAAATTGAAGAGCTTATAGATGTGAGGAATGTGGATATGCCCTCCTATTTTAAAAATTTCAACTTGGTAGCCTTTAATATCCTTAGATTTCCCAAAAGCAAGTTGTGTAACTCAAAACTAAATTTATTATAAAGTAAAGATATCATCCTTTCTAAGGGAATTCAAAATGGTGTCCATGGAGTTAAGGGATTCATAAATGTCTTTAAGGTAGAAATTCTAGTTATTCAAGGGAATACAACTATTTTCTATAGTTTTACTAATTCGAAATTTCCTCCAAAACTTTTTAAGATTAAATTTAAATAAGCACACTAACTTATTTTTCTTTCTATTATACTTCTAATAAATAGATAATATAATATAACATTATAGAAAGAAATTTGACCATGAATGACATATATTCTTAATTCTAATGTTTAAAAGGTCAAGACATAGTTTAATAATATTTACATTATGATCAAATAAAAAATGCTTCAAGTTAAATATGTACAAAAACCATAAAAAATCTCTTTTGGTGCTAAGAGGGGGAAAAGACCTAGGGTTCATGAGTTTTCCAACAAAGCTCCCATGGATATCGACATTGTCAACATCTCCAAGTAGGTGAGGTCTCACCCAAGGTATATAACGGGTTTGTAGAACCTTTAAAGGTTATTTAAGGAGATAGGGGAATAGGAGACTATTTTGGCTGATGAAGACCCAACCCATGCTATAGCAATTTATTTTATGTTGCACATAATCCCATGGCTTAAACACATAGGTTCCCAAATTTTACCACATGGATTTCAGTATTCAAAGCCTATTTATATAATATTTGTTTCACATATCCTACAATTTATATGAGGATCCCATTCTTCAACAACCCCTTAACCTATATGGACAATATAACTTCAACAAGAAAAAACAAAAGCTAGGTTCATTCTTTATACATTCGTCTAATTATAAAAAAAAAAACTGAAGTAATTACATCCACATAACACTTTGTGCGAATGTGAATTCCATCCATGATATTTTCCATTAAACATAAAATTACACATTAAAAACTTATATTTGAGGCCAAAACTCCTAACAAGCTCTTATATCCATATTACACAATAACAAACATTTATAAATAAACACTTGAATTTGACAATGGGACTTGGAAAGAAGATATTCAAATTATACCCCTACTCAATGCCATAAAATTCAAATCCATATAATGTTTAAACAAAAACTCATCTCATAGCTCATCATCATATCCCTCATTAGACTCAAAATATACAAAATAGAGTGGATTACGATAGAAAATAGTGTTCAAACAAAACATAACAAAAGTTCAAGAAAACATCCAAAAGTAGAACATAATTTAGAATAGACTTCAGAACCCTTTATTAGCGACGATCATCCTTTGTTTATCATAGAGGTTGCGTAGGTCCAGTTCAGGGAATCTTCTTCCAGATTACCCTTGAATCTCACCCAACCGAGTCGTTCTCACACCTGCCTTCTTCAATGTTTTGCCACTCCATCTCAGGTCGATTCTTCCACCTTACCCCATGTATAGCTACCCTACATTTCTGGTAGATACATTGTCAGCTAAAGAGTAATATAGTTATCGCACGGTCTTTATTACACACTTTTGTTGAGCATCCATCTGTCAAGCCTCTACACGGTATATCGAGAACAAACATGTCAAGCCTTTAAACGATATGTTGAGAACACACCTGTTGAGCCTCTATGATGTATGGGAAGCCTCTACGTGGTTTTATGCTTGTTTTATCTACTCCTTCCCGCACAGTGCTTCCATACTTTAAGTAAAAATTAAAAAAATTTCTCCTTACCCCTTCTTTGCAAAAATGTCTCCTTCATCCCTTCTTCACCCCAACAGTGCCCCAAGACTATTTGTGGCTTGTCCTAGAGCCACTTTGTTTTTTGTTGGGTACCTAGGGAAGGGAGGAATTTCATAGATTTGGCAACAAATTCCTCAAATTTTTCTTTGACCTAGCGCATAGTGGCCTTAACCTTGGTTAAAATAGCAACAATGTCTATTTTTATTGGCGGAGATTGGAAGAATGATTCACTTACAACTATCATATTGTATGTGAAGCTTTAAGCAACAACAAGGTCATCAATAACCTACCTTGTGTTTCCCTCTAATTTCTCAACTTTCTGCATCAATTTTTGTTTCTCTTCCCTCCACTAATTAATTGATCAACCTAGTGTTATAATTTCCAACATTATAAATAATTCTTATGATGCAGGAAAGGAGAATAGAATACTATGAATGATTTCATTGCAATGTCTGCAAGCTTGAATTTTAGCACCGAAATATTTTAGTTAGACATTGTCATGAGACATATGCCAAATCCCAACTACTACCTCACATATTTGGGCACATTCCTTCTCAATTCCTCAGGTAGTTTTGAGATAATTGGCCAACTCTTGTTCATTTTCTCTCCATTTAATCTACTCTAGTGGGGTGGTAGGATTGATTTGTAGTTGCAATTCTTATACCCTCACCTCTAGAACACAAATAAATTGTTCAATATTAGACATTTTTTCTTCTGGTGGAACATCCACATCCATGGGTATCCCAGGAATTTTGTTGTATGCAACTTTAATAGCTTGTCAAAGGTCGCTTCTTTGGCCTCTTCTTGATGTTTGGCCTCTATGATTTGGTTTTGTGCCTCTTGCAATGATTGGTGTTCCATAGTCAACTCGAACATGTTCGTTGTTGTTCATTGTGATTTAACTTGTATCTCTTGTGTGATAGAATACTATAAAGAGTTAAGAATGGACATGGGTAGTTGTGAGATAACCAAGTCTACCTATTGAAAGTGCAACAAGAAAATCCTAATTTAATTTTGTCCTTGAGTTAAACTAGGAATAAAATTGTAACTCCACATCATAAGACAACTTGTACGAGTTAAATAAGTTAATTTGACTTAATTGGATCAGTTAATTCGAGTTGAGGTTCTAACTAGAGTCATCTAGAGTTTCTCCTACATTATAGGAGCCCCAATTGAGTATATTTTGAGTTGTAATTAATTAATTCACTTTAACTGAGTTAAACTCAGTTAAACTAGTTCTAGTTGATGGAGGAACTAGTAGGAGGTCAAGCAATGGGGTGTTGCTTCATGTGCTCAACCAGTTAATTGATGATTCACTCATAAATAACTGATGCATGTCAGATCTAAGAGTTACCCAGTTGAGATTGGAGTTCAAGGGAAGTGTACTATCAGTTGTATAATCATTCAAATTGTACAGGTGGTGCAATCAGTCAGAGGAATTCCTATGAGGATTGCACAATTCATATTGAGGAATTTCCCTAATTAATAGGGGGCTAATTCCCAAGGAAACAATGCAAGGAAATAAGGACTTGGGAAAGCCAAAATTTGGTTAAGTATTGGCCTAGGCTTGTCTAGGAAGCCGTGAGACAGATAGAGATAGTGTAGAGTTACTCAAGCTTGAGAAAAGAATTGTAATCTTCTCATATTTTCTGACTAATGAAATATACAAATAGCAAGGGTTTTTAGCTGTGGTTTTCCCCAGGAAATCATTGTGTAATGTGTTGATTGAATTATTTCCACTTCGTGATTTCATGATTGTATGCTTTGTAATTTCATGATTGTTTAATTGTTTCGTTGATGAGTAGAGTAGATTCAATTCTATTATTCTAGTAAAAAATAATTAGAAGTTTGAATCTAGAAGGAATTTATACATGATATCATAGAAGAAATCACTCTAGAAGAGAAGAATACAATTTTTTATTTTGCAGGTGAAATCGAATTTTTAGTATCATTCTTGAGAGCCAGCAGGATGTTGTTCTATGGATTGAGACTCAAATATTCCCTTGAGGGTAGTTCGAACTATATTTCTTGGAAGGAAATGATGGAGCCAATGTTGGAGGACAATGAGCTGAAGGAATTCATAGACACCGATATTCCCAATCCTCCAACAAGAAATTCTTAAGATATGGTAGAGTGGAAAAAATGTGTTGCAAAGGCGAGAAGGATCATACTAGAAGGAGTTCAAGATCATATTGTCTCAAACCTCCATGTGAAGGATACACCATATGCAATGTGGCATGCTTAGATCGACTTGTTTCAAAACAAAAGTGACCATAGGAAGCTGGCACTGAAGGACAAGTTTTGGAAGACCAAGATGGAATAGGGCAACATAATACCACAATACATTAGCAGATTCACCCAATGTCGATATGAGCTTGGGAGTGTCGATATTACAGTTTCTAAAGAACATATGGTTAGCCTAGCACTTCTAGGCCTTCCCAAGAGCTAGCACAACTACCAAGATTTGGTAAATGGCAGGGAACATCTACCAAAGTGTGAGCATTTGTGGTCCAACTTGGTTCAAGAAGAGATAAGGTGAAGCACCATAGAGGGAACCTCATCCAAGCATGATGATGAGGAGAATTGTGCCTTAGCTAGAAAGGTGAAGAAAGGGAAAGGAAAGGAATTCCAATCCAAAGGAGATTCCATTCAAGGGAGTAAGAAGAAGGAATTTTTGAAGAATAAATGTTTTCACTGCCATGAGCTGGGACATTGTGCAATGAAGTTTCCACACAAGAAAGATGGAAAGAAGCCTTCAAGAGGAGCGACAGGTGAACCTCTTGCTTCACAATTCGAGTTAAATTTCACCCTCATTTCTTGCATTGTGACATCAATGATTAGTAATGTGTAGTATCTGGATAGTGGAGCCTCATTCCATATGACTAGAAACAAAGAATTCTTCAATGAATTGGAGGAGAAGGACCTCCAGATGCACATTGAAATGGGAGATGATGGAAGGTATAGCGCGACTGACATTAGTACTGTTACTTTTCAGAGGGAGTTTATTTCTCCTCTCACATTAAAATATGTCATGTATGTTCCATGTCTAAAGAAGAATTTAATTTTAGTTTTTATGTTGGAGGATAGTGGCTATGATGTGATATTTAGCAAAGTAAAGGATTTCCTTCATTACTTAGCCTCATGACAAGTGAAGTGGATTGCGTTTCGGGTGAAGAACATCTACAAATTGGATGTATAATATTGTGCAAATTTGAGCATAAAAGAAGAGAAGGTGCAAATCCGAGACATCATTGAATTGTGGCATAGATGATTGGGCCACTTGCACCACAGGGATTTGAAGATCATGCAACATATTTCGATAAGAATTCCCAAGGGTGCACTAGAGGAGAGAGATACATGCAAAGGGTGTACATTATGGAAGTACACCAAAGCCACATTTCATGATAAGGACAGTCCAACGCAAGCAATCCTTGAAATATTTCACTTAGATGTGTGTGGATCGTTCTCAATAACCTCCACAACCAAGCACATGTATTATGTAATATTTGTAGATGATTTCTCAAGTAAGTGTTGGATTTTCTTCATGCATAAGGAAGATCAGACATTCTCTAAATTTTGTGAATTTAAAGCACTTGTTCAGAAAGACATTGGTAGGAAAGTGAAGGCTCTCAGGAGTGATAACAATGGATAATATGTTCAAATGAATTCAAAAGCTTATGTGAATCAAAAGGCATTCGATGGGAGTTAATAACAATCCATAACCCACAACAGAGTGGGGTGGCTGAAAGGAAGAACAAAAGTATTGTGGGAGCTTGCTATGAGGAATTTTGCATCTACGGATAAATACTAATTCCCTAGGTATGTAGCTATACCTAGAACAACAGATTTAAAGTGCTTATCCTTTTTCTATAGATGATAAATATGACAAGGGAATCAAAACACCTACTTGTTCTTTCACTTTCCTTTTGTCTCCTTTGTATGGGTCCTGTCGCTCCTTCTCGGACTTAACTCACTCGAAAAGTACCTGCAAGCATAAACAAAAGTCAGAGAACCAATCAAAGCAAGAGATCTATTGAATATAAGTAAATGGAATCAGATACATTCACACATATAAAAATCATATATCAATATAAGCATATGGAAAAAGGTGTAAACAACTTTATTAAGTAGAAGTAAGAATTACAACCATGAAGTCTGATCCATTGTCATCTTCCATCTTGGGTTCCAACCAACATCACATCAATAGCACAACACTCTAGCAGCATAAAACTACTTACTTACAATCTCAATCCTCATAACAACAATAACTCGTTACAAATTCTTAAATTCCAGCTCTGGATCACTTAGATGAGTGCTCAATTTAGAGGAAAATGGAGGAGGTTTGGTCATAAATGAGGGTATTGAATGGCCTTCCAAACTTAGAATTAGTTTCCATGGAGGAAGGGATGAGATAGGAGGTTACTTAACTCATTCCCTATCCAATTTCGAGCTCATAGGAGATGACAAGTGTGGAAATCTTCTAAATAGCTCCAGAAGATAAAAATAGTCCCAGAACCCTATGATGATTTCACTCAAACTCACCCAACGCAGGTCAAAGTGGGCCTAAGTGCTCTGCAGAGCACCTTGACATGGGCTTACCTGCACTGAAGTGCACTTAACCCTAACCAAGGCTACGTTGGTCCCTCAAGGAGGCAATCTTGGAGGGCTTCAGGCCAAGAAACTCTCAGGGAAGGAGGCATTCAAAGTGATGACTTGTCTAGGGCATGTAGCAACTGAATTAGGGTTTGATGAACCCTAATGATACTGATCTGAATGATGGGAGTGATGTGCCCAAATGGATCTGTAACAGTTGCCCCCTAAATCATGAAGTCGAAAATAATAATGTCGATTGATATGCTTTACGATGTGATGAGGAGGTTCTAAAGTTGATGGTGACCTGCATCGATTACAATACATAATATCATGACATTTTGATTTTTTCTCCTGAAAAAAATATAGCGATTACTTATTAATATTTGTTTTTAATAAAGTAATAAACTAATATCATAATTTAATTATTATTTGTCAAAAACTAGTCATTTAATATACTCGTTACATATTAATATTTTTAATAAATTAATAAACTAATATCATTATTTAAATATTGTTTTTCGAAAACTAGTAATATTTGGTTTTAATAAATTAATTCAAATATTATTTTTCAAAAACTAGCCATTTAATATAGTCGTTACGTATTAATATTTTTAATAAATTAATGAAATAATATCATTATTTAAATATTTTTTTTCAAAAACTAGTCGTTTAATATAAGCGTTACTGAATAATATTTGTTTTTAATATATTAATAAATTAATATCATAATTTAAATATTATTGTCCAAATATAGTTGTTACTTGAAATTATGTCTCTACATTGCTTTCTATTTAAGCCTTTTCCATGGTTTGCCTCTTCATTTGGTTATGATGATGAACCACACTTGTTGGTTCGAAACGCGTCGGTCAAAAATTTCTCTTATGTGATTTCTACCAAAAGACTTTGCTTAATTTATTATGGATCACAAAAGCTACAAAAACATCACACATATTTATTATATTTCCCGAAAGTTATACTTTAATGATGATTTTCAAGTCTCATCTGCAATTTAATGTTATATAACTCTGTGATTTCAACATATCGTTGTTGGATTTTGGATAAACTTAGTCAAAAAGTATGACAAAAACATAATAAGGATCGTGTAAATTATATAGTTCAATTTTGAGATCTGGGATAAAATTAATTTAAAAGATAAGATAAAAAAAAAGTCAAAACTTAGTTAAGAGTACAACTTTCAAATTTTGCAAAATTTTTATTTTGTTTGAAAATGTATTTGATATATTGTTATAAATTTAGCCATCAAATGCAATAGGCATACATATATGTGTTTTTAATTGTATATATGGATTCAACATCATGAAAATTTCTAGGATATTAGAATTATGAGAGTTCACCATTCAAACATGTAATTCTAAAACAATCCTGTTGGATTTTGTCAAATTTGACAAGAAAATATGCCCAAAAAAACTTCAAAGCTTATTGTAGATAAACTAGATTCTTTCTAAATATTTTTTAGAGCCCCCAGTCTTACTTATAGGCAAAATAATCTTTTTCACAGAATCGAATATACAATTTCAAAAAAGAATGTGATTTTTTGTTGTTTAAAGTACATTTTTGAATTCTATAAATTAAACAATTTAAACTCAAGTTTTTAAAAATCTCAATGAGATTTTAGTTAAAATTAACCTGAAAAAATACCATCCGAAGCTCCCTTAGATCTGTAAAATACCCAGTGGATCCCAAGAATATGAAGGGTGTTTATGTTATCCAATGTTGTTGTGAGACTCTCTACATTGGTGAGACTGATCACTCGATTAATCAAAGGATTTGTGAGCACGCTGCTGACATCAAGCATGGAAGGACCCCCTCCTCTACTTTGGTGGAGCATGCAGATAAATCTAAGCATCGCATCTGCATTGAGGAGGCCCAAGTCGTTGCTAGGGTTAGTAATTTCCATCATCAAAAATTGAGGGAGGCCCTAGAAATTGAAAAAAGACCCAATAATTTGAATAGAGATGATGGTTGGAATATTAGTAGAATTTGGGTCCCTATCTTGTCCTCCTAGTTTTTTAGGTTTCTTTTTGGGATTTATTTTGTTTGTTTGTTTATCTATGTAGGTATTGGCATCCTTTTTATAGTATTTGTTGTTGATTTATTCTTCATTGGAGTTTATTTTCTTGATCCTTTGTATTTTTTTATGTATTTTAGCTTCCTATTTGTTCTTAACTCCTTTTATTATTTTTGTTATTTGTTTAATGGACCAGAGCCCCACATTTTATTGTTGACCCCGTTTTATTTATTGATTACTTTTCTTTGGATATATATATATATTTTGTTCATTTTTATTTCTATTTTTATTTATATATTAATAGACTTAGGTTATATTTTTGTTTTGTTTTATTTATTTTTTCTATTAATTATCTTTAATTTAGTTTATATTATTTCCATTAATTATTATCAAATGATGTTGTCTAGATTAGGGACTTCACTCCTTTTATAATTTTTTACTACCCTCCTTTAAAGTTGATTTTTTTTTTTTTCTTTATTTTTCTAAATATTATTTTTAATACTAGCTATTTAATATAGCGGTTACTTATCAATATTTGTTTTTTAATAGGTAATAAACTATATCACAATTTAAATATTATTTTTCAAAAACTAGCCATTTAATAAAGCCGTTACATATTAATATTTTTAATAATTTAATAAACTATATCATTATTTAAATTTATTTTTGAAAACTAGTAATATTTGGATTTTAATAAATTAATTTAAATATTATTTTTCAAACAATAACCATTTAATATAGCCATTACCTATTAATATTTTTATAAATTAATGAAAATAATATCTTATTTAATTATATTTTTCAAAAACTAGCCGTTATGAAATATTTGTTTTTTAATACATAAATAATTAATATCATAATTTAAATATTATTGTTCAAAAATAGCCCTTACTTGCAATTATGTTTGATGAACCACATTGGTTGGTTCAAAACGCCACAGCCAAATTATCATTATTATTATTTATTTATTTATTTTTTTTTTTTTTTTCAGAACGAAAAAGCTAGATATTGTATTATATGAGAGATATAAATAGGGATATTTTTATATCTGAAGATGACCCATAGCTCTGGATCAATATAGATAAAGCATGGAAGCATATTCTAGAAAACAAAAAGATTCCTGCCAGAAATGACAGATCAAAGATGATACCCATCTATATAATGATCATAGATCATAGAGGTCGCAGATCAAAAACAGTGTTCGACCAGCTGCAGAAAACCAAAAAAACATGAACAAACATAGGAAGAGGATTCTGCTGAAAATAGATCAAGAAGCAACATCATAAGAACATGATGAGTCAAGGAGAAGCCTGTGAGACAAGCTTTCACAACTAGAAATCAGGGAGAGAAAATTCTTGGATAAAAAATATTTCCCCTTCAGAAAAGACCTGCGAAAACCAAAGAAGCAACATCATAAGAACATAATGAGTCAAGGAGAAGCATGTGAGACAAGCTTTCACAACTAGAAATCAGGGAGAGAAAATTCTTGGATAAAAAAGATTTCCCCTTCAGAAAAGACCTGCAAAAACCTAAAACCTGGAGCTGATTGAAAACCCATTTTTGAAAGAGAATCAACCTGCAAATTTTTATCCCCACTGATATGGTGAATTGAGCCTCCAACCAAACATCCCCAGAAAAAACTGATCCTATCCATCCAACCAACAAGGTGAGGCATTAAAATATAATTTTTTCTTGAGACGAAATCCACCCTAGCTTTTGAATCTCCAAACACTTTGACATCTTATATGTGTGATGTATTAATAATATCCATTTCCATGAATTTTAATGTGATAGCTTCATATTTTGTATGGAAATTTAATGCTCTAGTTTCAAGTTTTGAATGAAATCTTGCATTCGAAGTGCGAAAAGCTTGCTTATATCTCTGACCATATATTTTTCCTAAATTTGGAAACGGTTGTTTACAGCTTTTTGCGTGTCAAAACAGCCGAACAAATATTCATAATACCATAGAATATTATTTGATTCAATGCAGAAAATAGTGGAACAGACCTGGAGGTTCAGGGGTCGAGTTCGGAATTGGGGAAGATAGACTTGTTGGCAATGGGATAGTTTGGTCAGAGAAATATGTCACGAATCTAGACGTGGCACTGAGAACTTCCGCATGGAAGTAGAGGGGCCTGTACACTATGTACACGTGACACTGTGCTAGAGACGAATGAGCAGTAGAGAAGTATGTGTGTTGAGTATGTCTTCGCGTACACGTGGCACTTTTCCATAGGGAAGCATTTTGTTTTGTTCGTGTCACGGGTGGGTGCATTACTTAGTAGCTGGCACGACCTTTGGAGTTGCGAATCTCTCGGAAAGAGATAGAGATAGGTGTCGTACCGTGTCCCATGTAACTATCAAAGAGTCAGGGTTGATATATGATAAATGTTTATAGTCGTCCAAATATATATCATCAAATATTTTTGTGTTATATAATTTATTTACTATTGAGAATTTGTAATATTAGGATAGGAGTAGGTGTGACAAATACACCATATAAATTTTGAAATAAAAAAATAGTTTAAAAATTTTGATTTCATTTATTAAATTAATGTATATAATGAAAAATTTATTAAATCTAAAATTATCTATATTTTTTTTTAATATTTTTTAAAACTTAATCTTAAAAAATACACCAAGTCAAAGTTAAAAAAAATATAGGAACAAAATTTAGAATGAAAGGGAGTTGTCTTTAAAGAGACTTCTTGGAAGTTTTTCCGGTGGGTTTTTCCGGTGAAAATCCGGCACAATTTATTGAAATCGCAAGTTTCATAGCTAATTTATGCACAATCAAAGCGTCCTAGGGGTTTTTCAAGGTGCTGAATCCAAATATGCAGTTAAAAAACCATTTTAAATAATACAAATCAAGATTTAACCTCAATTTTCTGCGCCGGATTCCGTCACCGGAATCTCCAAAAAGTCGCATTAAAGACAACTCCGAATGAAAGTAAGGGCGACAACATCTTCATGCTATGGTTTTTCTAATTTTAATGAAAATTTAGGTAGAATTTTTAATTACATATAAAATTGAGATTTCAATCAATGTAATTGTGTTTAATTTTAAATTAATTATATATATTTAAAATTCATATTCTTTTACTTATAAGTGTAGAGTGTTTTTAGCTTTTAGGGTTAGTAAGTTGATTTAATTTTTCAGTTAAAAGCATTTTTGTTATTTAGAGGTGATGGGTTCAATTTTAAATTCTCATTTTCAATTTTCTCGACATTTTTGGGATCAAGCTCCGTGGTTGAGCTAATAGGAAGTTATCCTATCAAGTAGATCTATGTAGCACAAATATTCTGTGGATGTAACATTCATTGATCTCTGGGACTGTGAACCACATTAAAAAAAGGTGTAGAGTGCTCATAGGCTTGGAATATGTTTTAAAATTTATTTTGCTTGGCCAAGAGCTTATCTTCCTCCGAAGTAATGAAACAAGGTAACCACCCAAGACCCAAATGCATCTGGTTGGAGTGAAAGTCTGCCCCTTATGGACCGCCAACAAGTAATTCCAAGTGGCGTGATTTTCCTTGAATAACAGTGATGAGCTTGCTCCCTATGAACCACCAATAGATGGGGTGGTTTTCCTTGAATAAGAGTAATAAGTCACCTTACATTTGTGGATAGGAGCCACTGAGTTTGATAAATTTTACCATTGTTTGAACAAATGCAATTTGATATTTGATGGCTGTTACTTGCCAATTACCAACCAAAGTTGTCAAGTTTTGATGAAATTAAATTTGGTAGGTAAAAACATACATTTAAATTTCCATATTTAATGATGTAGATAGATGGTTGTTTTTAGGAAATTTTTGACTATCCAAAACTGACACAGCCCAAACAACACAACAACACTTATTTCCCAGTGATATACCCACTGTTAAATTTATACTTGTTTAAATCTAACCGTGAAACACCAAACAACAATGTTAATAAAATCCTTATATTTATATTTTTTTTATTTAATAATTTAAAATGTTGAAATAGGCGAGGTAGCACACTAACCCCACGGACATCGATAGACCATCATAATAACAAATTAGGGTCTGAAATTCATTGGCCCACAGACAGAAGCGCAGAAATTTGCATTTGACTTTAGTATACAACACACTTTATACATGCATGGTCCCACACGTGGGTTGCGTCACAAAAAAACACGTATGCATTCACAGTTCAATACACGTCATTATACATGGCACATATAGGAGTAGTCTACCTAGGCGGAGGAATGTCCCGGTTTCCGTCGTCGCCCGGAAAAACCTTCGGCTCCGGCCACCGGCAATTCCTCCGCCCAGCTCCGCCACCCTCCGCGAGCTCCGCCATGAGCTCCGCCAGCTCGATTCCATGAACTTCCAAAGACTAATAAATAGGGATTTGTGGCGCAATGGTAGCACGTCTGACTCTAGATAAGAAGTTTGCATGTTTGATTCACGTTGGGTTTAATGTTGCCAGTTCGTTTATTCTTCGCCCAGATGTTCTTTGTCGGCTGCGTCCCAGTCTGGAAGTCCTTTTGGCACTTTGCCTTTCCACTGAAATATCTCTGACAACTCGCCTACCTCCCCTACCTGCGACAAAGGAACAAGGTACATCAGTCTCTAGAAAGTCTACCAAAAAGTGCTCATTGGGTATAAATGGCATCTCCGAAACCTCAATCGTCCTAATATCAGACATATTAATGAAACTGGTAATGAACAAACTGCAAAGAGAATAAAATCACCCTATCAGGGTTACAGTTTTACAATAGTGAAAGTTTTAGCATGAGAATGCTTTCCTACCCGAGTCTGATCATGTTTCAATAGGAAATACATGATTTGAAATTTTGCATTAAGAAAACCTGCAACATAAAACTGACAAAAAATTCTACTTAGAAAGCGGGTCAAAATTTTCAGACCCTCTGATGCAACACCCTTGTAATCCCTCAGATGAAACACCTACAATGTGCTAACGATCTAAAACTGCAACACTAATACTATGGGTGGATTGATAAAATGAAGGCACAATACAGTAAGTTTATAACAGCGTAAGTATGACTATTGCTAGAATCACTTGAAAGAATCGTGTGATCTACCAAACTAGATGCTTGATTTTTTGTGCTAATCCATGCAATTATTGCATAAATAAACATTAACATAGTGTCAACATGCCTGCAGCTTTTGAAGTACATCCATGCCTGTCAATATCATGTGTGAATGTAGTGTACAATGCGATATGATCTGGATGAGATCGATTCCAAACCCATTATAGTTGTACTTTAGTCTCGTAGACCCAGGAAAACATAAAGTGATCAGTGTAATCACAATAGAATTAACCTCAACTATTACGAATTCCCTGCCCAACTAGATCAAAAAGTTTCCACTGCACAAAAGGGGAGGTAGGCGAGCTGTCAGAGATCTTTCAGTGGAAAGGCGAAGTGCCAAAAGGACTTCCGGACTGGGATGTAGCCGACAAAGAACATTTGGGCGAAGAATAAACGAACTTGAAACATTGAACCCGACGTGAATCGAACACGCAACCTTCTGATCTGGAGTCAGACGTGCTACCATTGCGCCACGGATCCCTGTCTATTAGTCTTTGGAAGTTCACAGAATCGAGCTGGGCGGAGCTTGTGGAGGGTGGCAGCGAGCGGCGAAGCTTGTAGAGGGTGGCGACGTTGGGCGAAGGAATTGCCGGCGGCCGGAGCCGGAGGTTTTTCCAGGCGGCGATGGAAACCGGGCCATTCCTCCACCTAGGTAGACTACTCTGGCACATATACATGTGATACGCCTTTGAGACAAATCATCGTAAGACGCCTTGAAAGTTTTTAAGAGCGTTTTTTTTTTTCACGCAAAATTCGTTGTTAAATGAACTCATATCAAATCAAACCCAACATTTATCCAATAGGAATCATTGGAAGATCTTCTTGATGTGCACTTCGTATTAAAAGTCTGATGCCCATCCCATTTGGAAAGTAGTATTTTTTCCAAAATTCAGTTTGTTATTAAATTAAACTCAAATCATGTCAGTTATATCTATATATATATCTAATAATATATATATATATATTATATATATTATATATATATATATTATAGTATATATATATTCGATATTATTTAGTAATAATGGTTGTATTAATAAAATAATGAAGAAATTTTAGAATAATTATTATAAGGTTTTGTTATGCATTTTTAGTCTCGTTGAGATTATTTGTCTTAATTAATATTCATATCTTATTTTTTAGGATTTCATTCAAACTCTTAAAGTGAATTATATTCCTATAAATGTAAGTTGATGTTGGTGTGATAAACCTGAGAGTGAGAAGTAGTCTCTCAATGTGAGCATTGTCTCGCCTAGAAGTGCATCATTGTTTCCATACTTTGTCTTCCATTAATTCCATCTTGGTATTAGAGCTTAGGTAAGAGCTTGTGCATTGCGCTTCGTGTAGACATGTGGTGTGTGATTAAAACCTGCAAGTGTGAATTGTGAGGGCATGAGAGCTAAGTGGTATCATTGCTTGATGGAGCTTTGAAGAGTTATGCATTTTCAATATTGGAGGCTAAGTAAACGATTGAGCTGGAAGCCAAAATGTTGAAGAGGTGTTGTCTAAGGGCACCATTGTTAATCCCATCGTTGTTTCTTCCTCCTAAATGTCAATGTTCTCCTCTAATGCTGCCATAGGTGCTTCATGACATGTAGAAGAAATGTCAGCTCCAAATTACTCATAAGTAAGAGAAATAAGTTTAGGGGTTGTTAAATCAGACCCACAAGGCATCTTTTGTGTGTGATATCAAATATTTCTTTCTCGTCAGCTTGGTTCGACAAACCAACATATACTAGCTAATCAAAACGTCCCAAATGCAACAATGTTACATCTATCTTATTTGGATGACTAGCTACAACAATCATAGTCACACCAATCCTCGGATTTAAACCATACATTTCTAAAAGTGGAGGTGGTTGTACCTCTTATTTTTGCAAGACGTTGATTAAGTAAAACCTCCTCAACTACAAAGTGTTTTTTCTTTAAGAAGAATGAGAATGAGGAGGTTGAAAGTATACCTTTTATTGTGTTTCAAGATGCTTAATAATTGGTACACTTTTTTAATTTTCTAATTCCTCTCCCAAGTCTTTATGATCAACATATGGAATTTAAAATTAGCTTTGTTTGTCCATCATGAAGTTGGAACATTGAGCCTTGGGATATGAGTTGACTGGTGATAGATCGATGATTGCATTTTGTTGTGGCTAATATTTTTTTGTTGTATGGTATGCACATAGAAATTTGTTGTGTGGTGTATCTTGAGCCAAAGAATTTTGGATAAGTGTTGGTTGGGGTAATTTGTAGAACTATGTTGATTCATTTCAAGTTGGGGATTTTTTTCCAAAATGACTAATCCTCTAGCAGAATCTTATTTAAGTGAATCAAACATGTTAGATGGATCAAAATATGTGAATTGGAAGTTCAAGCTTAAGACTTTATTGGAAGGGAAAAATGTTTGGCCCATTGTATCTAGACAAGTAGACAAACTTGTAGCTCCCACAAACTCAGTCATTAGGGGACTTTAGAGATCTAAAATGGGCCTCCTAAGGAAATTGTAAAATAATAGTGGAAATAATAAAACAAGATTAGATTACATCATGAAATTTTAAAGGGAAAAAAAAATACTATTTTTTTCAACTCATATTTTCAACTTGTCTCCCTCTATGTTTACTCAAATTTCGAGCAGCAACACTTGTTGGATGCATAATTTAATTCCTCATCAAAAGAGTACCATGTTGCATACTTTTGATGAACCCTTCTACATGAAAAATGAGAAATACATGAAAAATGTGATTACAATAACATTTTTCACGTATTTCTCATTTTTCGTGTAGCAAGGTCCATCGAAAGTATGCAACATGGGTACTCATTGGATGAGGAATCAAATTTTGCATCTCATGAGTACTCCTGCTCGAAATTTGAGTAAAACCTTAGGGAGATAAGTTAAAAATACGAGTTGAAAAAGCAGTTTTATTATTTTATAATTTTTTAAACTTTTTACTTTTTTACTCCAAAAGTGGTGAATCATACCCCATGGTTGACATCATCATCTTGAATCCTATTGGTTCTTATAAAGTTTATTTTGGTTGTAGATTTTTCTTAAGAGGTCCATTTTAGACCTCAAAATTCACCTAATGTCATGATTGGAAGCATTGTGAGAGCAAAGAAAAAGTGCTTCTTAGAATGCCTATGAAGGACACTATTATTCTACATATAAGATATGACTACAAGATGTTCAAGGAGACTTGATTTTCCCTTAAAGGTTTGTATGAAACAACCAGTACAAATCAAGCTTTGTTCTTAAAAAGCAAATTGCTTTCAATGAAAATGGAGGAGAATGAGAATGCAAATAAATTTATTTCAAGAATTAAAGAGTTGAAAGACAAACTTGGTGATATTGGTGAAAATGTCTCTAGCATAGATCCAGTAAATATGATATTGAATGGTATGTTAGAAGAATATTAGATGTTTGTTACAAGTCTTGGAACCCAAGAAACAACTCCTACATTTGATGAACTCACAAGAATTCTTCTCCAGGAGGAAGAACGATGGAAAAATCTTAATTATAGGTCTCATAAGTCATCCTTGGCATTGATGTCAAAAGGGAAGCAACCTTCGAGAGGAAAGGCATGTGGATGAAATAAGGGAGGTAAGCCACCATATGTAAATCCACCATATGCAAAGCAACATCAAGGTATGAAACCGCCAAACTTGGATGCTAATGTTAGGAGGAATGATGCATGTTCTTACTGTGGCTAGGTTGGACATTGTTCTAGAGATTACTTTGAAAGGAAATATCGTGAGTCCCAATGTAGATACAAGAGGCATACTTGTCATGTTTCCAATAGAGGAGAAGCAATGAATGATGATTTCAATAATCTCATATTATTTATTTCAAATGTTGCCTTGTCTGCTAAAATAGATGACTCAAATTCATGGTTTATTGGTTTTGGTGCCTCCCTACATGTCTTGTAGTAAGGATTGGTTTGAAATTTTTCATGAAACAAATAATGGTGCTAATATATATCTTGGGGATGATCACTCATATTTAATTAAAGTATATAGTGATATATCTGTGGCATTACCAAATGGATGTATTAAACACATTCAAAATGTGATGCATGTGCTTAATATTAAATAGAACTTAATCTTAGTTTCTACCATAACATATTAAGATTTAAAGGTAGAATTTTTAAAGTCACATAGTGTGGTGAAAGATATCCAGGATCATTACAAGGTTATTGCAACATGAGCCAGAGTTGGAGTTTTATATAAGCATGATGTGATGAGAAAGAGACATCAAGCATTAGAAGCTACAACCTTGACAATAGAAAATCTATGGCACTAAAGGTATCGTCACCTTAACTATCATGATTTATCACTACAAAAACAGGGAATGGTGGAGGGAATGCCATTGTTAAAAAATAAACATATTGCATGTGAAGGGTGAGCATTAGGGAAGTCCCTACTCATACAAATAAACGAAAATCTTTTCTAAAGTCAATGAAACAATCTAATAATATCGATTTTATTATTGCAACATTGATCTACAGTGATTTTGAGAGTACAAGATGGTTCATAGTTGAATGCTATCTCATTAAACAACTTGGCCTTTAGCTATTTCTCCATGGCTGTCTAGCCATAGCCTACTCTTTGTTTCTAAACTAGTTATGTACAACTTGGCTAAAATGTGGCTAATTATAATGGCCTTATAATTAGAGGGAATGCTTTTATTCCTATTTTTAAAGATTAGTACAATTGGGTTATATATCTAAAATTTAGGGAAGTCATGTTTCACTACCAGATTGAAGAGCTTATAGATGTGAGGAATGCGAATATGCCCTCCCATTTTAAAATTTTCAACTTGGTAGCCTTTAATATCCTTATATTTCCCAATAACAAGCTACTTAACTCCAAACTAAATTTATTCTAAAGTAAAGATATCATCCTTTCTAGGGGAATTCAAAATGGTGTCCATGGAATTAAGGGATTCATAAATGTCTTTAAGTTAGAAATTCTAGTTATTCAAGGGAATACAACTATTTTCTTTAGTTTTACCAATTAGAATTTTCCTCCAAAACTTTTTAAGATTAAATTTAAATAAGCACGCTAACTTATTTTTCTTTTTATTATACTTCTAATAAAATAGATAATATAATATAACATTATAGAAAGAAATTTAACCATAAATGGCGGATATTCTTAACTCTAATGTTTAAAAGGTCAAGACATCGTTTAATAATATTTACATTATGATCAAATAAAAAATGCTTCAAGTTAAATATGTACAAAAACCATAAAAAATCTCTTTTGGTGCTAAGAGGGGGAAAAGACCTAGGGTTCGGGAGTTTTCCAGCAAAGCCCCTATGGATATCGACATTGTCAACATCTACAAGTAGGTGAGGCCTCACCCAAGGTATATAATGGGTTTGTGTCATGCGGAAAGAGTTAATCTTGCGGAAAAAACCAACCTCCCTAGAAGCCTAAGACTTTCTAGTGACAAACAAGACAATTAAGAGCAATCCTTCTCTAAACAT
>APFE031125487.1:12549-28895 GCA_000404065.3 Pinus taeda | reverse complement strand
GAATGCGGCACGCCCCTAAATTTGTCGAGATTATTGCCGCCCACAAGAACGCGGCCGTCAGGGAGCATATGGCCACTGGGACGGTAGAGCCTAGCAGTGGCGGGGGGAGTGAGCACCTCAAACCGAAGTGGCCCGGGACTTGATGGCTTGTAAAGAAGACCATAAAGAATGGTGTCCCCTGAACCGGAGCCCTTGGAAGCTCCGTTGATAATTAACACGTCGCCAGTTGGGAGAAGAAGCATGTCCCCCATTACCATTACCGTGGGGCGCATGGGCATGCTCTCTATCCGCCAATGTGGATCAGGATCCGTGAATCTCAGACGTCCGCAGATGTTGGTGGTCGAATTCGATCGGATCACTTCCCTATATGAAAACTCAGCAGCTCCGGCGCCGCAGATCAGCACTTCAGCGTCACTAGCTCCTGGATCCAGCGGGAGGAGAACGTAGGAGGCATAGGTCTGGACGTAGCTGTTGCTGGAGTAGGCGGGCATGTCCGGGTAATGCCGCACCACGCGCTTGTTGACATGGTCGAACAGAATCGATTTTCCGTTGGCGAAAATGAACAGATTGCCGTCAGGCCCAAGTTGGAGTAACGGATAAATAATATTGTTCTCCTCCCAATCCATCGATTTCTGGAGGAAAGGGAACTGGTACACCGATTGGCTTTGCTTCTTTGGATCGAACTGGGAGTTGAACTGCCCCCGCCCGCCCACGACCATGCTTTTAGCGCCCGGAAGAATGTGATGGGTGCCGTGCCATCGCCTGTTTGGAATTTCGGTGCAATCACAGAAATGGGAGGGACTGAATACTCTGACTGTCACATTTCCCTCGTTGAAACCACAGGTCTGGATCAGGCAGCCGTCAGCGGGCATGGCACCTGAAGAACACCATGTTTCCGTCTGGAGTTGAAAGGAGCTGACCTGGTTCGTGTGGAAATCATATTCCATATATTCGATAGAACGATTCCAGCAATCTTTCTTCAGAAATTGATGGATCCGGCATTTCCCAAAGGGTAAAGGGAAGTTGGATGAGCCGAAATCAGTCGAATCGAAGAAGATGATCTTATTTTTGGGTAGTAGAGCCAATTGCATGGCTGATACACCCGAGTTACCATCTTCGCCTTCAGATTCCGCCCCTGCAGACACTGAAATGACACAAACCAAGAACAGTGCCCACATCATTACAATCTTTATTACCCACATCATCACAATCTTTCTTGATAAATGTTCTATCATCGTAAAATATTAATCAGCAGTCAGAATATTTGGCTGATTCTTTCTCAATGCAACAAGGTCACAGTGTTCGCTAAATCTTTGGAATAACGTAACAATTGAACTCAATGCAATAACGTAACAATTGAACTCAGTCAGTCGTCATGACATCGCCTTTATAACTTTGCCAAACTACCTACGGTGGATTTGAACAAGTTTCAATTTGCCGTTGCGCTGTTGGAAAAAAATCATTACCGTTGATTTGAACAATTTTCAATTTGCCCGTTGCCCTGCTGCAAAAGACCTATTGTGCACTTGTAATAATTTATATAATGATATTACTAAATAAAATAAATGATACATACATATATCTTTTGTTATTTGTAAATTCTAATATCACACGGTTTAGAACTATATAATCCTATCACTTTCTAACCCATTTAAATTAAGAGTTTTTAAAAACATTTATTTTTTTTTATTTTAAAAATAATAATTTATTAAAATATTATATTTTATATAAAATTATTAATTAAAACAAAATATCAATTTTTATTAAAAAATCAATATTCAATTTCTATATTTGTTATTTAATTATTAATTATTAATGGCATATATTATAATATTTTATTAATCAATTAATAACTTTTCTTCTTAATTTTAAAATTCATTATTATTTTATTTACTATTATAATTGCATCACTTAACAATCTTTCTTGATAAACATTCTATCATTATAAACTATTAATCCCGGTCGCTATTTCTTTCTCAGTGCTCTCAGTGCAACAAGGTCACAGTGTTTTGCTAATTCTTTAGCAATGCAACAAGGTAACAATTGAATTCAGTTGTCATGAGACATTGAGTTTATAACTTTGACAAAAGGTAACAATTGAATGGAGTCGTCATGAGACATCGCCTTTATAACTTTGCCAAAAGGTAACAATTGAATTCATTCCTCACCATAGATAGCCTTGTCAAGCTACCCTTGATTTGACCATTTGAACAAGTTTCATTTGTTGTTGCCTTGCAAAAAGTCATTGTTCACTTTTAATAGTTTACATACTCCTATACAATCTATTATTAAAAGATATTTATTTAAATAATATAATAATTTAAAAATACTATTAATGAGTATATATTACCTAAATTACCCTAAAATATGATAAAATATATATATTGTTATCTCTAATCTAATATCAACATTTATATTCCTAAAAACTTTTATACTTAAATAAAAAATCTATCACTTTTTATCTATTCACTTTTCTCCCATTTAAAATAGAGTTTAAAAAATTTAATTTATTTTTTATTTTAAAAATGATTATTATAAAAATATATATAAATATTAAAATTATTAATTTAATTAATATTCATTTTTATAAAAAATCAATTATAAAATTTACTCTTTAATTTAATTATTAGTTATCATTATTATGATTATTTTATTGCTCAAGTAATAATTTTTTTTCTCAAATTTTTTATTTACTATTTATTTTATTTATTATTATAATTGCATGCTAACTTTACTATATTATAAAGTAATTTTTAATTTGCTTGATAAAAATCATAATAACCATTACTAGTGTAACATTACATTAAGTACATTTCTGTATGCATTTCTTTTATTGATATATAAGTCTTTTGAATTAATTTTTTGATAAAATTTTAAATTATAAATGGGATAATATTTATTGTGTATTAAGAATTAAAGCTAAATATTATTATTAAGTTATCACATTAAGGATAACTTAAATGATGACCACAAAGTATATTGACTTTCTAGAAATATTTTACTAGGTTATAATTGAGTTTTGGGCTAGTATTTATTGTGTCCATAGAATTGAAGCTATAATGTAAATGACGACCACAGAGGGTATTGATTTTCCGTGAATTATTGACAAGGTTGTAATTGAGTTTTGGGCTAATATTTATTGTGTCCATAGAATTAAAGATAAATATTATTAAAGAATAGAAGATCACCATTGAGATAACTTCAATGATGACCACAAAGCATTTTGACATTCTTGGAAATATTGACTAGGCTGTAATTGAGTTTTGGGCTTCGAGTCAAAACTAATATACCATTTCAATGGCTAAGAACTCTTCTTTCATTCCCTTAAAGAAATAATCTTGGGTTTACAAGAGTTATTCAACATTCAAACATACACTGGCAGAAATGCATAAAAATTGACAAATTTAATCACACATTAAAACAAGATGTTTTTATGTGGTAAAACCTTGACAGTGTGTCAAGAAAACCTCCACGGAGCAAGAGATTGGAAACTTCTATTAATCAAGAATGAATCTCCATCATCCAAGACTCTTGGGCCACCCCAATTAATATGGGTTTTTCCTCTGTTACATAACTCCTTCTCGTTATGAATCCCGTTGCAAAACTAACTGACAGTAATTAACAAATTTTACCCATAATTACATTTTGTTGTCATATTTCAACAAACTCCACCTTGACAAAAAATTTCTTAATCCCTTGCCCATGCCCATTCATCATCTCTTCTGGAAACCAAGAGAAGCCAAACACCATCACAACTTCTCTACTCTAACTAGTTTCATGAATATGTCTAGACAATTCTCCCATGTATGGACTTTTTTAAGAGCTACTTTTCCGCCATCGATCACTTGTCTCAAAAAAGATACCTTACATCAATGTGCTTGGTCTTGCTGTGATAATATGGATTTGTAGCCAAATGAATAACACTCTGGCTATCACAGAATACATTCACATTCTCCTACGTCCTTCCAATCTCATCAAGCAACCCTTTCAACCAAATTTCTTCTTTACTGGCATTTTAAGCAACTATACACTTTGATTCATTGGTGGACAAAGCAACTATTTCTTGAAGCTTTGACATCCAACTAATTGCTCCACCTGCAAGAGTAAAGACATAGTCTGCAGTAGATATCTTTTTGTCCAAATCACCTGCATAATCAGCATCCATATATCCATAGGCTGATCCTTCACTACCATTAAAGATGATGCAATGGTCACTTATGCCCCTTAAATACCGAAGCGCCCATTTCACTACTCGCCAATGTTCTTCAACTAGATTTCCCATGAACCTCCTCACAACTCCAACTTCATGTGAAATGTCAAGTCTTCTAGATGCCATCACATATAGTAAGTTGCCTATAACATTTTCATATGGTACGTGAGATATATACTTCTTTTCTTCATTAGTTCTATGACTCAAAACTAAAGAAAATTTAAAATGGGAAGCTAATGGAAGCTTAACAGGTTTCACATTGTTCATACCAAACTTTTCAAGTACTCTTTCCACATACTTCTGTTGTGATAACCAAAGCTTTCCATTTCTTTTTCTCTATGTATCTCCATGCCCAAGATATGTTTTTCCACTCCAAGATCCTTCATATCGAATGACCTAGAGAATTGAGCCTTTAACCTATTGATCTCTTCCATGCTTTTGCTTGCAATAAGCATATTGTCAACATACAGAACCAAGATAATGAATATGCTACGTAAAATCTTGAAGTATACACGGTGATAATACTTAGTTCTAATAAATTTATTCGTCACCATGAAGGAGTCAAACTTCTTTTACTATTGCCTCGCAGACTGCCTCAGGCCATACAATGATTTCTCGAGCTTGCAAACTAATCTTTAGCTGCAACTTTGTACAAAACCTTATGGCTATTACATATATATATCTCTTCATCTAAATCACCTTATAGAAAATTTGTTTTAACATCTAACTGTTCTAACTCAAGGTCAAGTAATGTAGTTAGTGCCAACTCAGTATGTATATAAACGAGTTTTACGACTAGTGAAAAAATCTCATGAAAATCAATACCTTCAACTTGAGAATACCCTTTTGCGACTAGCCTCACTTTATACCTTTCGATACTTCCATCAAATTTCCATTTCAATTTGAAGACCCATTTGCATCCAATAAAACTTCTCCCTTTAGGAAGTTCTATAAGATCCTAGGTGTTGTACTTGGCTAAGGAATCCATTTCTTCTTTCATAACATTTTTCCATTTTCCACTATCCATATCATCCACCACTTCCTGATAATAAGAAGTTCCCCCATATTTAGTAATCATTGCAAAATATGAAGCAAAATCTTCATACCTTTCAGGTGTTTTTCTTTCCCTTGTAGACCTTCTTAGAGTGACTAGTTGTTGAACTGGTTATGAAACTTCAATAGTTTCCTTGGCATCTTCTTCACCTTTTCCTCTAGAAGTCTCTCATTCCTTTCGACTTTCTGAAAAAAGGTCTAGCCTCCAACTGAATTTGTTGATTGGGTTTGAAAGAGTTATTCAACATTCAAACATACACGGCAAGAAATGCATAAAAATTGACAAATTTAATCACACATTAACATAGGATGTTTTTACGTGGTAAAACCTTGATAATGTGTTAAGGAGACCTCTATAGGGCAAGGGATTGGAAACTACTTTTAATCAAGAATGAATATCCATCATCCAAGCCTCTCAGGCCATCCCAATTAATATGGGATTTTCCTCCTTTACATAAATCCTTCTCGTTATGAATCTCGTTACAAAAATATCTCACATTAATTAACAAATTTTACCCATAATTTCATTTTGTTGCCATATTTCAAAAAATAAGTTAATGACCTAAGACTTGAAATTTTTGGAGGAAGTGTACGTCTATGCCCTTAAAAATTGTTAGCCATTGCTTTTAAGTGACATGTTTTTTCTTATATTAACAATAATAAGTCAATCAATATTTCCACCTAGTAATCAAACTTCTTACTAATCAAAAACTAAATTATAATTAGTTTACCATCCTAAAAATAATACTACCTAAAATTGGAACTTGGAAAACTTATATTTACCCATAATTCATGGTTCATATTTCCATATATATATATAACAATTTTTTTATATGGCCAAAACTCCAATATATATACATGCATGACTTATTTGAAAAGAATTTTCATTTATTATCATTTTTAATTTCACTTAAACCAAATCCAAGAATATATTCATTGACATTTTATATGGATTCCAATTTTGGGGTTGTAGTTTCTACTAAGAATCGTGGAGGAAGATAAAACAAATTGAAAATGATTTATAACCTAGAATCTCAATATTAAAGGTAATACTCCCTATCTGATCCTATTGAATAAAAAAACATCTCTCCAACTGAAAGCATGGTTAGAACTAGGTATCTTAGGTATAAGAAGTTCAACCACATGGAAGCCAAGAGGTTTCATAAAATTTCTTCTAAATCTAGTAAAAACCCCCACTTTCAACTCATTTAGTGAGGATGGCATAAGGATGTCTAATCTTGGCTACAACATTGAGGGATAAAGTAGGATACCATTTCACATAATAAGGATAATATTTAATGTATTATTACCGCAAAATTTAAGGAAAAATGTGGACTGATAAAGATTTAGAGGGAAAAAGGAAAGTAAGATATTATAAGGACATGATCAACACTAATCTCAGAAATAAAAAATATTTCTCTGAGAACCTCATATTTCCCACCCATATATTTGGAGGGCCATGTGCACAACTGACACACCCTATTTCTCCATTAGAACCTTCCATTTCCCACATTCGCCTTTCGATTGCGCAACAATGGGCATTGAAATGACAAAAAGCAAAAACAATCCCCACACCATTACGCTCTTTATTGATAAACATTCTATCATTATAAAATATTAATTGGTGGTCACCGTGAAGCTAGTGTCTCAATTCATGATACAATGTGTGTGTATATACCAAATGAAACAATGGATAACTCTTCTCTTCTTTTTCAATATAATAATGTTACACAATTGATCTCAATCCTCATGAGACAACGACTGACCAAGTTTCATTAGTCGTCGCCTTGCAAAAATAGATATAATTTTTTAATGATTATTAATAAAAAATATTATATTAATATATAAAAATATAGCATTTTAACTAAAATAAATATCAATTTTTTTATATAAAACAAATTCAATATCAACCTATATTTTAATTTAATTATTAATTACATATTAATATTATAGTTAATTATTTTATTACCGGATTAATAATTTTTCCATATATAAAGACGAGAGGCTTTTGTTTCTTTACTATAACCTTTATTATTTACTATATTTATTTCCACAATTGCATGTCTACCCTACAATGTTATAAACTAATTTTTTATTTTCTTAATAAAAACATAATAACTATTACTTGTCTAACATTACATTAAGTCCCCGGCTGCGGGTGAATGAAAGCGCAGTAAATGAGCAGGCGGCGTCATTTAATGACAAGTGGCCGCGAGCTCAGGACAGGTGGGCCGAAGGCTCGCAAAGGAGTCCGGCCAGAGTAAATGCAAGCGGGATTTTTCAAGCTGACAGGGGTATTAGGATGCCGAGAGGTCGCATTTCAACGCCGAGGGGAAGTCATTCGCGAGGTGAGTGAAGCTCTGGTGAGCAAAGCTCAGGAGAGCGAAGCTCTGGTTGTCTGGTTGAGCGGGGTGTGAGGCTGCGGAATTCTCTAGTTTCGTGGGTGAGAGGTGAGAGGAATTGTCTGAGAAAGCTGGTGAGAGGCGAGCGCAGCTCTGGTGAGCGAAGCTCTGGTTGTCTGGTTTCGTTAAGGAGAGGAGAACCCAATTCTTGGATGTCTGTTCGGTGTGGGAGGAAGACTATGCATCAACCTTGGCCCTCAACTCTTGAGGCCTTGGTTGCAAGCCTGAAACACCTGAGAATTTGGTCTGTCGCTTTGGCATGTTGCGACACTATCAATGACAGAATTCTGATCTGTGCAGCGTCGCCGTCTCCTGGGGACCTGGTTCGAGGGGCAATCCTGGGGCGCACTGCACTTTCTGGGTGCGGGTCGGGTCATTTAGCTGGGAGAAACTCTCCTTGTGTGGTTTTGTATCGGGCCTGGCCTCTGACCTGGGAGGTAAGAATCGACATCCGGCACTTGAAAAGTCTGCGTCCTTTGGTTCGTTTTGGCGCTGAGTCATGCCACGTGAATGGCAACGTGGAGCCTGTAGGCGAGGTGGCTCAAGAGGTGGCGCCCGAGCAAGGGCCTCTTCGCCAAATTCCTCTGCATCCTCAGAGGAAATTCTCTCTCCACAAGCTTGCACAGGGAGAGGACGAGGCAGAGGGCGGGGCAGGTCTGTGGTATGTCCCTTTGGCGGGCATCCATCAACCCGTTTCCGATTCCCCTGCACCCTGGACAATGCTGTGTATTTCGTCTTAGTGCGCATTGAAAAATGCGAGCACGATGACCGACCTGGAGCCCTAGCTGCTCCAAGGCCACCCTCGCCTGTTCATGGTCAGCAATTACAGTCTCAGGAAGCCACGGGTGAGGTGGCGAAGAACCAAGCTGGACCAAGCGAGCCTGAGAGGAACGCTGCGCCTTACACTGACACGAGTGCCTCAGACTCCTACGGCTGCCCGGTGGTGGAGGAGCCACACGGCACATTCATCAGTCCGATGGTGGAGGAGCCTCCAAATCCTTACACCTAGGCGCGCGGTCTGGACTTCTGTAATGTCTATGTCAATCATGCTTTGTGCATCTGTGTCTGTAATGTCGGTTTTGTCTTATCAGTTCAGCGTCTGTAAGCACTTTTTCAGTATTGTAAGGGTCTGCAACCTCCTCCCTCGCGCTGCAGGGAGTGGTAGGTTCAGTTTTGAAGTCTTCAGTATAGCTATGGTTCTAGTTGGGGAAAAGAGGACAGTCTCACAGTCCTCTCTCTCAGGCTCAGTTTCAGATTCAAAATGTCAACTTGTCCATGTAGCCAACTTTTGGCGGAAAATGTAACCCTCTGTACCTTTTTGTATCATAATAGAATAGTCCGATTTACACAAAAAAAACATTACATTAAGTAAATTTGTGTATGCATTTATTTCTCTAATGTATAAGTCTATTCAATTATTTTTTTGATAAAATTTTAAAATTATCAATTGGATAATATTTATTGTGTACTTAGAATTAAAACTAAATATTATTATTTTGTTATCACAATGGAGATAACTTAAATAATGACCACAAAGTATATTGACTTTCTAGGAATTATTGACTAGGTTGTAATTGAGTTTTGCCTTAGTATTTATTGTGTCCATAGAATTAAAATTATAACTTAAATGATGACCACATAGCATATTGATTTTCTGGGAATTATTGACTATATTGTAATTGAGTTTTTGGCTAATATTTATTGTGTCCAAAGAATAAAAGCTAAATATTATTAAAGAATAGAAGATCACCTCAGAGATATCTTAAATGATAACCACAAGGCATAGTTTTGGGCTTGGATTCGAAACTAATATAGGATTTCAATGGCTAAGAACTCATCTTTCTTTGACATAAATAAATAAGCTAATGACCAAACACCCGAAATCATTTGGAGAAAGTGAAAGTGTATGCCCTTAAAAATTGTTAGCTAGTGCTTTTAAGTTACATGTTTTTTCTTAGATTAAGAATAATAAATCAATCAATATTTGTACATAGTAATCAAACTTCTTACTAATAAAAAACTAGATTATAATTGATAAAAGAAGAAGAGGTTCAACCACATCTAAGCCAAGGCGTTTTATAAAATTTCTTCTAACTCCAGTAAAAACCCCCAATTTCAACTCATTTAGCAAGGATGGCATAAGGATATTTGATCATGGCTACAATATTGGGGGATAAAGTAGAGACCATTTCACATAATAAGGATAATATGTAATCTATTATTACATCAAAATTTAAGGAAAAATTTTGGGTTATAAATAGTTAGAGGGAAAAAGGAAAGTAAGATATTATAAGGACGTGATCAACCCTAATCTCAAAAATAAAAGAATATCTCTCCTTGTCTTAAGTAATGAGAAAAAAATAAACATTGATAAAATAAGAAGAAATTCTCATGACCTTCATACTGAACATAAGCATTGGTCAATTACCAAATTTACACCATGGGATAAAAGGCGCAGGGTGTAAAAACATATAAAGTTTATTCTTGTCTAATTCCATAAGTTGTTGAAGAAACGAAAACTAGTAGATTGATTCACCTTGGTTCTTTAGGATGAACTTGTAGTTGAATTACTTCCTCCTTCTAATGACAATGATTATTTCATCAGGCATAATGTCTTTTTAGGCATACCGCCACATCTTTACTAGCCGTGTTGGGATTTCGATCCAATTGCAGAAATTGCAAGGGATGAATACCCTGATTGTCTGTTTTTCATTTATTTAAACTATCCATTTAGATCAAACACATGTGAGGTGTCATCACCCTAAAATAACACCATTTTTTCGTCTTAATAATAAGGGGATGGACCTGGTTCTTATTGAAATCATACTCCACATATTGGATGGAATGAGCCCAATATTCCTTCTTTAGAACTTCATCAATCCAACACTTCCCAAAGGGTAAATAAATGTTGGATGGGCCAAAATCAGTATGGATGAAGATAATGATCTTATTTTTGGGGTGGATGACCATGGGCATGGATGTCACACCTAATTTGTTTACCATAACCTCCTATTTCCCACCTTCGCCTTGTTTTTCTGCTACCATGGGCACTAAAATGAAAGAAAGCAGAAATAATGCCCACACTATCACAAGAACTAGTATGAGTAAGCACTTTCTTAATCTGAATTTCAGAAAACCCAAACATTCTATCATTATGAAATATTCTTGAATGTGGTCATGGCGAAATGGATGTCTCAATACAAACAATATTGATATGCCCAAATCAAAATACAATTTGTGTATACATGTAATATACCAATTTGAGCTTGCTTATTTATCTTTGTTTCGAACAAATAATGTCAGTCCCCATCATACATCAAATTTATATACTTGAAAAAATATTGTTAATCTAACCAACTTTCATTCATCACCTCCCTTCAACAATTTTTACTTTCACTTCCATTAGTTTATAAACTACATTAAAAAATATTTAAATAATTTAATAGTTGAAAATGATATAACATTTTGTCCTTCAATTTTTGGGAGTGGGGGATTTATATCTTATCCATATAGAGTTAGGGTTTAGTAAATCAATTATTTATTGAAAAAATGTTAGTTAAAAATTAACAAATGAAGAATTAAAGTGATAACCAATAACAATTTTGGTACATTTGTGTTAGTATGGATTATGGTTTAATAGATTGATATTTTTAAATTAAAAATTAGAGTTTAAACCGTTGTCGTTGGTCGATTACTATGATTTTCCTGTCGAGAAAATTATGATTGGTGTCATACCATTTCTTGCTTGGCAGCCCCGCTAGGATTTTGGTCCAATCGCAAAAACAGGTGGGACCGAATACCTAATCATCTAATCTTCCTTGTTGAAACCAATGTGTGGATCAAGCACTTGTCAGGCGCCATCATGTCGGAATAACACCATGTTTCCATCTGATGTTTAAGGAATTAGACCTGGTTCCTATGAAAATCATACTCCACATACCCAGTAGAATGAGCCCAACAATACTTCTTTAGAAATTGATCAGTTTGTCATTTCCCAAATGGTTAAGATATGTTGGATGGGCCGAAATAAGTAGGATTGAAGATGATGATGTTATTGCTGGGTAAGAGGGCGATTTGCATCGCTCACACACTCGAGTTTTCCATCAGAATTGCCCATTTCCCATTTTTTCCTTCTATTTTTCCCACCTTAGACTATGAAATGAAAAAAAAGCAAGAAAAATTCCCACACCAATAGGAAAACCAATACGCCCGTTCCTTATTCGGGTTTTAGAAAACCCAAACATTCTATCATTGTGAAATATTGGTGACAATCAAGTTGAAACTTGTGTCTCAATTCATAATGCAATTTTTGTATTTATGTAATGAAACAATGTGAGCCCTTCGCTTCTTTCTCTTTGTTTCAAGGAATTGAGTTTTGTCCTCATAATACATCAAATTTATTATTATTATTATTATAAAATATCGTTAATTTTACTAAGTTTTATTTTGGGCCACCCTCCAAACAATTTTGCATTCACCTCCAATAATTTGTAAAAGATATATAAAAATATTTAAATAATATAATAATTGAAAGTAATATTAGTGAGTGAATAAAAAATATATTAAAATACATTTAAATCATATAATAGTTGAAAATAATATTAATGAGTAAAAAATAAATGAAATACATGATAAGGAAAAAAATATACAAATATTTTTATTGCTTTTAAAATATTAGATATCCATGATTTAAATATTGAAAAGCAGATATTCTTTGTAAATTTTAATATCGTATATAAAATAAAGAAACATTTATATTTATAAAAAGTTTTATAAATACTTAAAAATCTACTATCTTGGAAGATTTAAAAAAAAAAATTGTTTTTATATTATATAGATATACATACCTTTCTATTTTAATTAATTTATTTATTTTTTTATTTTATTATATAGAAAAATTATTTATTAATTTTAATATTTGTTTTTTATTTTATTTATTACTATAATTTCATTCTTACTTTACTATACCTTAAAGTAATTTGGAATTTGTTTGATAACAATATAATAATATGGTTACATGCTCTTTTAAATGCAATTTTATATGCATCCATGAAGTGAAAGATCTGGATCAAGTTTGATATCAAAGAAAGTCTTCTTGATGTGAGTTGCATGGGTGAATGCTAACTAATAACAAGCTCTAAACAGGTGAAGTAAAACTCAAATCCTTTGATCCCGAAGCAGGGTGTACAACATGAAGATGGAAAATGGTAGATGAGGAAGCTCGAACAGAGGAAGAGCAAAATTATCACAAGATCTTCTTCACTATGGTAGAGAAAGTGCACAAATTATTTGCAGAATATGAGAAGGAAATAAAGCCTAAGAAGAAAGAGCCAGATGAATATGCCTTAGTAAATCGAGGAGAAGGAGGAGAGCATCCTAAACCTCCCTCTCCGTATTCCAGTGGAAGTTATTCTTCATCCTCTTCTCATCTTTCTAACATGCATCATAGGAATACATCCAAAAAACCATTTTTTAAGCTAGATGTAAAGTTTGATTTGCCCACATATAATGGAGAATGTAATGCAAAGAAGTTAAACAATTGGATTAGATGGGTTGAGGTATATTTTCAAATTCAACAGATTGAGGAACATGAGGCCAAGATCCAATTAGCATCTCTTCGGTTGAGTGGCACCGCTCTCGTCTAGTGGGAGAGAAAGTTGCAGAAAGGTAGCAAAAACTTGAGTACTATCCTTTCTTCTTTGTCATATTTTATATCTTCATTAAAAGAGAAATTCTATCCTTTAGGTTATCGACAAAAGGATTTAATGGAATGGTAATATTTGAGACAAGGAAAAGGTCAAAATGTACAAAGCTTCATAGAAGAGTTTAGAAAAGAAGCTTTAAATTTGAACATTTCACTTGATTGACCAGAAATTGAAACAAATTATATTGGTGCTTGACATAGCTAAATGAGGCATTCTTTGTTGTTATTTGAGCCTACTACTATTGACGCGATGAGTGTGAAGGCCATTCACCTTGAAAGAAAGAGAAAGAATGACAAAGAGTATCATCCGAAGAAATCATGTTTCAAACCTCATAATGGAAAGTTCAAAGGAAAAGCCAAGGGAAAGGACAAGAAGGAAAATACAACCAAGAAAGAAGAAGGATCCAAGCCATCTTGCACACATTGCAAGAAGGAAGGCGATGATGATGAACATCATTGGAAGTTGCTTCCAGAGTTGAAGTAAAACATATTTGGTGGAAAGTTGATCCAGGTGGATATTGGTGGCCACCCACCTATTCTACTTGGACCCCCACCACTGTTTCTTTTAGTTTTTTAGTTTCCTTAATTTTAGCATAGTTTAGTATTTTTGGTAGTTTTTCGGGTCGTGAACTTCCGAAGCTATGTTGGCCACTTGAAAGTTGTAATCCTGAGATATATATTTCTAATGAGGTTGCACGTCAAACGAAGATTGTATGCCAAAGTTACGACCTTGGGAAGTTGGTTTACCAATTTAGCCAAACATGGCCCATAATTTTGGTGCTTCATCTCATAGGGTTAGGTTTTTGGATGTTTAGGGTTTTCCATTGTTTCTCAATAAGAAATAAGCCTTAGAGACTCATTATAACACATTTCAGAGGCATGTATCCACTGCATCTCTTCTCAGAGATAAGATACCATCACTTGAGCTAGTCTTATTTCCATTTTGTTTGTAAGCATATTTCAGTGTTTGATATTATTGAGATGAAGTATTATTTTGATTGCATATCTGTAATTATGGTTAGATTTTTAATTTGTTACATTCTGGTTAATTTCTGATCAGTGGTATCAAAGTGGTCTGCTCTTTCTCTTTCTTTCATTGCATGTCCCCAACGAGGTCGGGATATAAGGAGTTAGGGCTCAAATGGGTCAAACCTTTGCAAGACCAACCTCGTAAATCCTCATAGCCTCCCATGGCAGAAGAGAAGAAATAAGAGGGGGTAGGATATCCTTTCAAACTCTTTCTCGAAGAATCCCTCAAGTAACAGAGGAACACAATGATGGACAAATTTGCCCAGATCCTTCAGTGACTACCCAAGGGTGACACATCTCCTTCTAGCAACTACTATGCAAGTGCCACTCCCTTTAAGATACAAATTAACTTTGACATCCCTATATTTGAGGGTTGGATAGATGCAAATGTCATAGGTAAATGATTAAATCTACTATAAGGATATTTTTCTATTCATGATTTTTCTAGCTCGGAAAATATTACTTTAGCACTTCTCAAGGTCGCCCCCCATGTCAAGGATTGGTGGGAAACCTACTGTGAGAAGAAGGACAAGAGTACACCCTCACTCTTTTCGGTTGCACCCACTTGGAATTCATTCTAGGATTCCATTAAGGAGTAGTACTACCCTATAGGGAGCTATGAGGATAAATACATAAAGTGGACCACACTATGGTAATGAAGAGACCAAGACGTGTCAAAGTTTACCAATGTTTTTCATACCCTTTGCACGAAATTCAGTATCAAAGATTCTAAGAAATATTTGGTAGTCAAGTACCGTAGATGCCTACACATGTACATCCAGGATGAGATGGATTTCCTAGACATCTCCTCGCTCGATATGACATACCAATATATTTTCAATATTGATCAAAATTTTAAACAGAAAAAGTGAGAGTTTAGATCTACAGAACCTGAAGCAAGCGAAAGGCATCCCCAAACCATACAGCAAAGGGTAAAGCCAAGGTGGGGTGACCTAGGATAACCCGCCAAAGCTACAAGCAAAGAATAATACCACGAATATGAAGAAGGAGACGAGAAAGTGGTGTGATTTCCATAAGAGCTCCACTCACAACACAAGTGATTATTGGGCTAAGCAGTCACTAGTGGTCGAGCTAAAGGCTTTTGAGTTAGACGTGTGCTCCGAATATGAGTCAGAAATTGACAAAGGGAATGACAAATGGAAGAAGCTCATTGACACAGAGCCTAGTACCACTGTGGCCACCGTCAAGATCTAAAAGATTGAGCCTGAAGATCCAGAGCAGGGGGGAAACCTATTCCACTCACAGATGTGGGTGAATGGTTCTCACTGTATTTCATTATCGACAATGGGAGGCAAAAGAACCTCATTTTTCTCCCTGTGTATCTCCATGGCCAAGATATGTTTTTTCCGCTCCAAGATCCTTCATATAAAATGTCTTAGAGAGTTGAACCTTTAACCTGTTGATCTCTTCCATGATTTTACTTGTAATAAGCATATCATCAACATACACAACCAAGATAAATTTTGAATATTTTACTTAAACTCTTGAATTATACACATTGATCGTACTCACTTCTAATAAAGTTCCATCTCACCATGAAGCAGTCAAACTTATTGTACCATTTCCTGGGAGACTAGCTCAGGTCATACAATGTTTTCTTGAGCTTGCAAACTAATCTTCTACTCCGACCTTGTACAAAACCTTATGGCTATTTCATATATATCTCTTCATCCAAATCACCTTATAGAAAATTTGTTTTAACATCTAACTGTTCTAACTCAAGGTCAAGTAATGCAGTTAGTTCCAACATAGTAAAAATAAAAACAAGTTTCATAACTGGTGAAAAAATCTCATGAAATTCAATACCTTCAACCTCAAAATACCTTTTTGTGACTAGCCTTGCCTTATACCTATTGATACTTCCATCAAATTTATATTTCAATTTGAGGACCTATTTTCATCCAACAACACTTCTCCCTTCAGGAAT
>APFE031125487.1:0-12258 GCA_000404065.3 Pinus taeda | reverse complement strand
TTCCCTTGTAGACATTCTTAGAGTGACTAGTTGCTGAACTGGTTCTGAAACTTCAATAGTTTCCTTGGCATATTCTTCACCTTTTCCTCCAGAACTCTCTCCTTCCTTTGGAATTTCTAAAAAAGTTATAGCCTCCAACTGAATTTTATGGCTTGGTGATACCTATTCCTGTTCAAATTTTTCAACATTTGATTTTAAAAGAGAAGAGTCATCAAATGTTACATCTCTACTACTAACATTTTTCCATGAAGTAGGATCCCACAACCTGTATCCTTTCACCGCATTGTCATACCGAACAAAGACATAACATTTTGATTTTGGATCTAATTTTGAATGCTCATTTTTAGGAATAAGAGCATAGGAATCACAACCAAAAATCCTTAAATGTAAATAATCACAAGATTGGCGCAACCAAAATTCTTCATGAATTTTACAATTAATTGCAATTGAAGGTGATCTGTTAACTAAATAACAAACAATAGATACTACTTCTTCCTACAACTCCTTTTGCGGGCTAGCATTGATGATCATGCTATTGTCTCAATCCATACGAGTCTGATTCATACGTTCATAAACACTATTTTGTTGAGGATTATAAACAATAGTTTTATGTCTAACAATTCCTTCATCTTTATAGTATTGTTCAAATTCTAGAGAAGTGCACCATTGTGTTGTAATGGCTACAACCACCCTCCAAAATTCTGCCTTATCTTCGTTTTGGAGCCTCCCTACCAACCTTCCTTAGAAGCATATATTTCCTTCTCAATTACATAAGCTTCAATGATTTTCTAGCAGATTTCCAATCTGTGAATGATAGCTTGTTGCATTCCCCTCACAGGATGTTTCCCTAGACTTGGTCCAGCTATAGGGTGAGAAGCTCCCTTAATAAATTGTGCAATTTTGGAAGGTAACTAGCCTTCCCTCCAGAAATTGTGTAATCCTGTCTGTCAGCCTATTGGGCTTAGAATTGTGCAATCCTGCCTATCAACCTTCACTGGAAAAATTGTGCAATCTAGCCCAGAAATTGCACAATTTTGGGTAGCAGTCAACTACTCAGCATAGAAATTATGCAATCGCTCTAAGATAGCCAGCCAAGCAGCTAGTAGAAATTGTACAAATCCAGCTAGGCAGCCTGTTGGGCTCATAAATTGTGCAATATTATCAGACATGCTTCCTTGAGAAAATTACACAGTCTGACCCAAGACCATTGCTCAGCCAAAAAATTGCGTAATCTTGGGAGGTAGTCACTTTTTCCTCCCAAAAATTGTGCAATCCCTCTGGGACAACCATATCTTCTCAGCCCAGAAACTGTGCAAATTTGCATCCTAGGCTAATCGATGCATGTACCCTTCGGGTTGACCAGTTCCCTCCAGGACTGGGCAATTCTGATTTGCATGCATGGACTAATTCTCCCAAGGCAACATGCAAATTAATCCCTTGATTCAGGGATCTATTTTTAGTAGTTGGAGGTTACATGCAAGGATCATTTCCGAAACCTCCAACCAAGTGTCACTTTTCCTAGATTTGTGGCATGCGCGTCACAACCTCGATTTTATCAAAAATCATCAACTAGATGTTGTAGAGCTCATTCCCCACATAGACCTTACAGCTCTGGCATCCCACATTGCATCTAGGAGTCATCAACACATTTAGCTCATTTGTTTCGGGGTAAGCCCTCTTTGCATGTCTTGCACTACATTTTTATCGCTTTTTGTGTTTCACTTCATGTGAGTGTTGTCTACTTGATTTTAGTGAATGCTTGCTATTGTTTTGATGTATGTTAGCTTGTATAGGTGTTGTTTCAGTTTTCATTTGCATCTCACTGTTGTCGCATGCATGAAATTATTTTGAACTAACAGTCGTTGTTGCGGTGATTTGCTTCAAACACATGCATGCTTTCCCATTTTCTAAATCCTGCACTTGTTGTTTGCATGTATTATCATTCACTCGTGTTTGCACTCATCTCACCATGAATTCAAACTTCTCATGTGTTTAGTCACCCGTTAGCTAGACAGTGTTGCCTTGGCCCAGACCGTGCCTTTCCCAGCTAGCACTGCGCATTTCCGGAAGCGAAGGCTCTACCTTCCCTCCAAAAATTGTGCAAGTCTAGCCCATCACTGACCTCCACGCTTACATTATTCAATTCTTGGAGGCAGTGTCTTGTTGGCCCCAGAAACTACGTAATACAGTTTGCTAGTTGCATGTCACTACTGACTGAAATTGTGCATTGTGCAGTTTTAGTCCTTACCAGGCCAGGTTGGACTATGCATTGTGTAGTTCCAGTAATCAGTCAGCCTCCTGACAGCTCGAAATGTGCCTTGCGCAATTTTGGCAGTCAGTATCCTGACCCCTAGGTGGAAATTGTGCAACCTTCATGTTCAATCACACAGGTCTGTTACAAGTCATTCCTTAAGTTTGTTTTGCTTTTCAAATGACAGATTGCTTTCCATGAGTGTTTCTATGTTCCTAGGCATCACATGTGTTCATCTGTCTCTCAACAGCATAAGTACAACAACTTCCAGGAGAGAAGAGTCAAAGACATTGTTAAGAGCGTAACTGGGGATGCAGTTGGTCAAATGTCTATGAAATTGCCTGTCCACGAAGACATAAAGTTGTTAATGGACAAGGATGTCAAGATAAATGGAAATGACATCGTTGTAAGAAGCACCATCATCAGTAGTAGAAGGCAGCACACCTGCACATGATGAATGCAAGAGGAAGGTTGTTGACAAAATAGAGGCAGAGTAAAGCTACAAGTTCAAATAAGATCCACTCATAATGTAAGCAACATTGGAGATTGAGGCTATGAGGTGACGACGTGACATGAAGATCACATGAAGGTAGATAATGGAACATAGAAGGATTTTCATGTACTGAAACAGCACCTCAAGGAAGAATAGGAGCTTCATAGATGAGATAATGAGTTGTAGCAGGAATAGGTACATCAGGGGGCACAACGTTCACAGAAAGATGAAATTGTGCCCGTACAAGTTATAGATCCATCCCGACAATTAGCACAGAGTAGAAAAGGTGAGTATTGTTGTGATCACATGCAAGGGAATTCCGCAACATGCATGTCATTATGCGCACTAATGTGATCCCACCCATTTGGTACACTCAATGAGGCAAATTCAAGAAGCAATTCCAACTAGAGTTTAACATGTATTTTGACAAGTTGATGTGGACGACTACTAGCACATGCTTGGAGATCAACATAGACACTATGCATCAACATGTTGCCAGTCCAGTCACACCCAGGACAACCATGCACATGCTATTAGATGAGTTGGACAAAGGAGCCATATTAATTTACCTGGATGCAATGGAGGCAAGAGTTCATTTAAGCTAGATGTCACCATTGAGCACACAGACACCATCACGGATGACTAAGCTTGACATTAGTTTGCCACCATCGACCATCATAAGGATGTCAAAGAGTTGATCTCACCACAATGATCTGAGTGCTAGTGATGTCTTGCATGGCTGGCTCAAGCCATTTTGTCTCACATGGGTAAATGTGCAGAATGTATGTAACGTCT
This sequence comes from Pinus taeda, assembly GCA_000404065.3. Lineage (NCBI taxonomy): Eukaryota > Viridiplantae > Streptophyta > Pinopsida > Pinales > Pinaceae > Pinus > Pinus taeda. Next base: position 8,719 of record APFE031125487.1, on the reverse strand, counting down.
TGTTAAGTGGAAGTTCAAGTGTCGTGTTGTACATGTGTCCCATAGGCAGTCCTTGGCTGCAAAAACTATGCTAGGAAACCAAATCAACCAGCCTTTAGGTTCAAGCTAGCCCTTGAACCAGACGGGGCTCCCTCAGTTGTTTCGAGGCTTTGTTTAATGATGTTCACTTATCATTGAACAACAACCTTTGAAGCACAATGGCTAGATTTATGGTTTTAATTGGGGGTGGTTGGAGATCAATGATAATCCCTAATCATGATTAAATACCTCTATAATAGGGTCCCTTCTAAAAGTTTCAGCTTCCATCTTGATAGAATGACTTAGCTTTTTCAAGAATTATAGTAGAACAATGTAAGGGGATTCCTAATAATTGAGTAGTCAGACTGACTACTCAAAAACTAGGTATATTTAGATTGATGTAGAATATTTCTATAGCCCAACAAAAAAATATTCAAATGTAACAGAAGGCCAAAGTGAAACCGATTCCAAGAGGAGTTATTTCAGATAGATAGTCTAATAAGCTAATCTCTTTTAATGGCTATCAAAAAACATAAAGCAAAAACTAGTCAAAGAGGAGTTATCTTGGACAAACAGTCCAGTAAGATGATCTCTTTCTAAAGGTTATGACTTTGCAGGTAATTTCATAGAGATTAAGTCTTAATCTATCTTACCCAGACCTTCCTACAATTTCTTTGAACATATGTAGAAATAAGTTATGAATGCACGAGAAATACATACGAGAAACATAAAATTCTGTCATAACTGGAACCAGAAGGCTTTCATTAGAATTCTACAAGAGAAGCTATTACATAGTTTAAGAGACTTGGCATCAAAATCCAACACTATTTATTACAAATGAAATAATATATATAGACAATATCTCTCTAGCTGTTACAATAATTATGGAATACAACCCTGATTTGTATCCTAAAAATAAAACACTCTCTCTAAATTATCTGCTGGAAACTTTGAACTCGTTGCAAGTATCTTTCCTTGAGATCTAGAATTGGTTGAATGAATGTTGACAATCTACAACATAATCCTATATCTGTTGATCCTCTGCTACTAGGTGTTTTAGACCGATCTTCATTCCCTTTAGGTATGGAAAAAAGCTAAAAATGTTTTCCTACAATCTGCTAACTATCACTTTAAATTCTATTTTGGTCATTTTCTCATTTTCATCATCATTTATTTTGTCACAAATATTTGAGGAATATAAAATTTTTAAATATTTGATTAAACTCTTAAATGAATTTCAGGATTTAGAATTTCTATATATATATTTAAATGATTTGATAAACCATCTACCAAATCCATGTATTATTTTCCCATTCCACGGATTCACAAAACCATGTGTAGTTTTTAAAATTCATGGCTTGTTTCTCTTTTTCACATTTCTCTGTAAATTCATTTCATGCTTGTAAGTTCCTTTTACCCTTCCAGAATACCTAGATGGTTTTGAAAAAACATGTGTTGATTAGTGTGGTTGGTAGAGTATTTTCACTTTACTCTGTTACTTTCATTTGCAAGATGATATTACACCTGTAAATTGATTTCACCATGCCTGTAAATTGATTTCACCATGTTTCTTTTACCTTAATCTCCTATCGTGAAATTCATTTACATGAATGCCATCTTTGGTCACCTATACATTAATTTCATATGAAATTTTCCCTTTTATTTTCTCTGATAAATTCATGGCATCCGTGAATTTCATTTTATGTGTCACTATAAAATCATTGTACACTTATTTCATTTCACCAACTTGGTATTCCATCTATGAATTTCATGTAAAATGTAGTTTCACCTTATCTTTCCATTTGACCTCCCATCCACATAGCATTTATTTCATAATCATATTAAATTCCATTCCCACCACATTTATAAAAGTCAAAACAATAAAGTTCATGGTTTTCGGGGGGCAGGGGGATAGAGGTAAGTGGTTTAAGAAGGGGGGGTTGCAAAATTACAAGGTGGTGACACATAGGTTTGGAGGCCTACCATTAAAACTACATTTTGGACCCCTCCCCCCAATTAAATCTCGGAAAAGATGGGGGTTCGAAAAGTATTTTTAACCCTTGGATTAGTTTGCCCATATCTCGAGGCATGGGAAGAAAGGGGGGTTTTAAACATATGAGTGCGAGGTGGGCTATAAGTTTACCTTCTGACTTGGTTTGCAATTAGGATCAAATTTTTATAATACAATTTTAATTTAAAGTAAATATTTCAATAAAAATCTATATATATATCTGTCAGCATTTAGCCCATAAGGAAAGTGGCAATTTCTCATTGATTTTTTTTTAAGTTTTCAGTGTGCCAAAATATGTTCCAACATCGACTCCAATGGGGACTACTTCCTCCTGCAGGATGCAGAGAACTAGTAGACCATATGAATTATGTGTTCGGCATGGATTCATACCATAAAATCATTAATCACTAATATGCCATCTTGTAATGTATATCCAATCCCCATCATCCAGCTACTGCATATTAAACTTGCAACTGTGAATGGCAACTTATATTTCTTGCACTAATCTAGAGACTTATTCATTCTGAAATCTGAAAATTGAAAATCGCTGAAGTGAAACAACTTACACTGTAAGTGGAAATAAGCATAAGAGTGCCTAATTGATGGGCTATGGAGTCAATTATTTAATCCCTTCGAAGTCATTTCACTCAACCAAACCAAACTTAATACTGTAATCTTGAAATATAACTGAAACAATTGTAGATCTATTGCACCTTGAATCTGAAATATATCCGAAACAATTGTAGCACCCTGAATTTGAAAGTAGCTAATCAATCCCACACCTCTAGCTAACTGAACTGGAAAATTTTACACTTTTAGGTGTAATCTTCTTTCCAATGTAGCCAAGTTCGGAGTGGATTTATTGACAAACTACGTTGCCAGTAGCTGAAAATATGAGGAATATATACAATATGAACAAAAAATCCCATGGAAAACATATACTCACAGGTGTACATTAAAAGTTGCATTCTCTATAGACATTTTAGATTTCTAACAATGGATGAGGGGAAAAGACATATACTATTAATTACAAGTATCAATGAACCTTGCATAGTAGTAAATGCAACTAAAGTTTTGAAATAGTGGGATCGGTTTCCTAGTGGAATCGCCATATGACAAAGTGGAGTCGCCAAGTGAAAGAAATGCAACCAATAATAAATTCCTACTCCTTGTTCACCAGCAAGGAATAGATCTAATATTTATCATCCCCGGAGAAAGATATCTTTGTTACTTTGCTCCCTGACAATGACGCCATATGTTGTACCTGTTTCCCATAGGTAGTCCTTGGCTACAAAAGACTACGCTAGGAAACCAACTCAACTAGCCTTTAGGTTCAAGTTGGCCCTTGAACTAGAGGGGGCTCCATCAGTTGTTATGGGGCTTTATTTAACGTTGTTCACCTATCACTAAGAAACAACCTTTGAAGCACAATGGACAAATTTATGGTTTTAATTGGGGTTGTTGGCGATCAATGATAATCCCTAATCATGATTAAAGGCCTCTCTCACAAGGTCCCTCTAAAAGTATTAGCTTCCAACCTGACAGAGTGACTTAGCTTTTTCAAGAATTATGGTAGAAGAATATAAGGGGATTTGTAATAATTGAGCAAAATTCAAAGGCATCTATAATTGAATGCATTTTATTTCATGTTCATGAAACAATTGAATAAATTAGTTGTAGTGTATACGCCATGTAAATCTAAATATGCAATGAAGATACTTTAATTAAATAGTGCATGTTACCTTAAAAAAACATACCAAATCTAAATTAAAAATATGAATATAATGAAGCTTTGAATAACATATAAATGTTTTATTCCACTTTAAATTGCTTTCTTGCTAAATTCAAATGACTCTAATTATGGATAATTTAATAAATCAGTTATCCTGGATCTGCCATTTAAATATTAATATGCATGAAGATAGTGTGATTGAATACATGTTAGGTAAAAAAAATGCGAGATCTGAATTAAAAAATATGAATATAATGAAGCTTTCAGTAACATATAAATGTTTTATTCTACATTAAATTGCTTTATGGAAAAATTCAAACACATCTATATATAACTACACTTATTTTATTTGGCACTGAATTAGGTTCATGCCAAATGTCAAACACATAGATGTTGATGCTCCCACTGCTGGATATATTCCATTTATTTCATAGATGTACTACTGTGAGTCAGTCAAACAGATTTATGTGTTTGGCAATGGATTTGGATTTAGAGTAGAGAGCAAAGAAGATCAAACAATAATTAAACAATCAGAGGCATTGCTAATGCCACTGTTGTCTCCTGAGGAATCATCCTTGTATGCCCCATAGATATAATATACTCTGAAATACGTTTGACTCATACAAGACAAAAAAACAAACCTAGAACCATTTCTGCCATTGCACACACCTTCATCAGACATGTAGGTTTCCTTACACACAGCTTCTTCAGACATTGCTTCATTAGACACAACTTCCATATGCATGGGTTCTTTAATAGACATTCTTTCTATAGACCTAGGTTCATCACAGTTAATCTTTATCCATTTCCTAGGGCTAAGAATCCTGACATGCACAAGGAACAGAAGGTAAAAGCTAGGAGGAGCCAAGGCTGCATTACATGGAACAATAATAGTAGTCTCATATATCACATCAAAAATTTGCACAACCTCAATGATATCTAGTCTGAGTAGTCTCTGACTCATGGAATAACTTTGTGTAGTAAAATTAGATGGTGCCAGAATTGTAACATAAATTGTTTCTTTTTGTTGACCCACCAATATTTGCAAGTAAAATCTCATGGTGAAGGTACGACCATAGCCCATGGCAAACAACCAAGACGTGATTAAGGGCCGATGCACATCATTCTCAGGTACGAGTTAGGGTGGACAAAATGCCTCAAAGCTAAGGTCTGTGGGATATGACACACCGCTGAATTTGTCGAGATTATTGTCGCCCACAAGAATGCAACCATCAGGGATCATATGGCAACTAGGATGGTAGAGACTAGGAGTGGCCAAGGGAGTGAGAACCTCAAACCGAAGTTTCTCGGGACTTGATGGCTTGTAAATAAGATGATAAAGAATGGTTTCCTAGGCACCAGAGCCCTTGGAAGCACTATTGGTAATTAACACGTCACCAATTGGGAGAAGAAGCATGTCCCCCATTACCATTACCATTACTGTGGGGCGCATGGGCATGGTTTCCATCTGCTAATGTGGATCAGGATCCGTGAATCTCAAAGGTCCACAAGTGTTGGTTCTTGAATTCCATTGTATCACTTCCCTACATGAAAACTCAGATCTGGTGCTACAGATCAGCACTTCAGTGTCACTAGCTCCTAGATCCAGTGGGAGGAGAACGGAGGATGTAGAGGTTTGTACATAGTTGCTGGAGTAGATGGACATGTCTAGGTAATGCCGCACCACAATCTTGTTGACATGGTCAGACATAATTGATTTTCTGTTGGCGAAAATGAACAGATTGTTGTCAAGCCCAAGGTTGACTAACAGATAAATAATATTATTCTCGTTCAAATCTATCAATTCCTGGAGGGAAGGGAACCCTTGAAGTATACATGATGATCATACTCAGTTCTAATAAAGTTTTTCCTGACCATGAAGGAGTCAAAATTATTGTACCATTGTCTGGGAGACTGCCTTAGGCCATACAATGATTTCCCGAGCTTGCAAACTAATCTTCGGCTGCGACCTTGTACAAAAACTTATGGCTATTCCACATATATCCCTTCATCCAAATCACCTTGTAGAAAAGTTGTTTTAACATATAACTATTCTAACTCAAGGTCGAGTAATGCAGTTAATGCCAACACAGTATGGATATAAACAAGTTTTACAAATAGTGAAAAAATCTCATGAAAGTCAATGCCTTCAACCTCAGAATACCCTTTTGTGACTAGCCTTGCCTTATATCTTTTGAGACTTCCATCAACTTTCCATTTCAGTTTGAAGACCCATTTGCATCCAACAAAACTTCTCCCTTTAGGAACTTCTATAAGATCCCAAGTATTGTTCTTGGCTAAGGAATCCATTTATTCTTTCATAACCATTTTCCATTTTCCATTATCCATATCATCCACTACTTCCTAATAACAAGAAGTTTCCCCATCTTTAGTAATCATCGCAAAATATGAATCAAAATCTTCATACCTTTCACGTGTTTTTCTTTCCCTTGTAGACCTTCTCAGAGTGACTAATTATTGAACTGGTTATGAAACTTCGATAGTTTAATTGGAATCTTCTTCACCATTCCATCCAGAAGTATCTCATTCCTTTCGACTTTTTGAAAAAGGTCTAGCCTCCAACTGAATTTGTTGATTTGGCAATACTTGTTCCTATTCAATTTTTTGAACATCTGATTTTAAAAGAGAATATTCATCATATGTTATATATCTACTAATGACTATCTTCATTGAAGTAGGATCCCACAACCTGTATCCTTTCACCGCATAGTCATACCCAACAAAGACATAACATTTCGATTTTTGATCTAATTTTGAATGTTGATTTTTAGGAATAAGAGCATAGGCATCACAACCAAAAATCCTTAAATGTGAATAGTCCTAAGACCAGCCCAACCAAACTTCTTTAGGAATTTTACAATTAATTGCAACTAAAGGTGATCTATTAACTAAATAACAAGCAATAGATATTGCTTCTACCCACAACTCCTTTTATAGGTTATAATTGTTGATCATGCACCTGTCTCTTTCCATAAAAGTTTGATTCATACGCTCATCAACGTCATTTTGTTGACGAGTATAAACACCTGTTTTATGTCTAACAAATCCTTCATCCTTACAATATTGTTCAAATTATAAAGAAGTAAATTCACCACCATTGTCAGTTATCAAACATTTAATTGATTTACTAGTTTTCTTTCCCACCATTGCTTTAAATTGTTTAAAAGCCTTAAATACATCAAATTTCCTTTTCAACATATAGACCCAAACTTTATGGGAGAAATCATTAATAAATGTTAAGAAATATAAAGCACCTCCATAAGATATAATAGGAGATGGTCCCGACAGATCAGAATGAATATAGTCCAAAATTTCTTTACTATTATGACTTCTCGTTTTAAACCTATGTTTACATTGTTTTCGATACACACAATGTTTACAAAAATCCAACTTCAAGGATTTCAAATGAGGAAACAATTTACAGTTCATCAGTACCTGAAGACCTTTCTCGCTCATGTAACCCAATCATTGATGTCATAGGCAAGTACCTTCTTCTTCTTTCTCTAACACAGTCACTTCTCACTGAGATGAGCGCTTCCTTTGAGTTTGTAAAGATTTCCAACCTTTTTTTTCTTCATAATGACCAGGGCACCTTTTGAGACCTTCAACACTTCATTCTGACCTGTGAACTTGTAAACATCCAATTCCAACACTACAAAAGAAATCAATTTTTTCTTCAATTCAGGTACATGTCTAACAATAGTTAATGTTCTAATTTTATTATCATACATTTTAATCCTGATATTTCCCATCCCAATAGTTTGAAAAGATACATTATTACCCATAAACTCAGAACTACCATTCACAACTTCATATGATGTGAACCAAATTTTCTGCGAACTCATGTGATGAGAAGCACCAGATTCTAACAACCAATTTTAAAATTTATAAGAGGCATTACCTATAGGTAAAGTTTCATCTACCATACTTAATTAATCAGTAGATTAAACGTCATCAATCATACCTGAATCAACTTGATTTGCTTCCTTCTCTATGTTTTTAGACTCCTTTCATTTCCAATAGTCTTTGTTGAGGTGTCCAATTTTGTTGCAGTACCAACATTTCGCCTTACAGTTTTTACCCTTTCATTTAGATCTAGAAGAGCCCATTGATTTCTCCCCTCTTTATTTTGACCTTCCTCTCGCTACCATGTCTTCTGATGCAAAGGTTTCAATACTAGATTTCCTTTGTACTTCTTTAGATAATAGAGCTCCGACAACTTATTCAAATTTCAAAGAATCAAAAGGGATCAAATTGCTTGAAGTTATGAAGTGGTCCCATGACTCGAGCAGAGAACACAATAAGGTTATAGCTTTGTCTTCTTCCTGAATTTTAACTTCCATATCTAACAAATGGAAAATAGTTGTAATAAAAACATTTAAATGTTCTACAACTTTTGCACCCTGCTTCATCCAAAGATTTACAATTACCTTTTTAGATAAATTTTGTTAGTTAATGATTTGGTGATATATAATGTTTACAGTTTTCCCCACAAACTTGTAGTTGTACTCTCTACAACGATGTTGAAGAGAACTTCATCTATGAGGCATAACCTGATGGTACTGAGAGCTCAGTCATCTAACTCCTCCCAGTCTAAGTCTTTCATGCTAGTAGGTTTTTTCTTCACCCCTTCTAATGCTTTGTGCAACCTTTATTGCACAATAAAATCCCTAACTTTTAGTTTCCATAAAACAAAGTTGTTCTTTCCATTGAATTACTCCACCTCGAACTTTTCATTTGTCATTTTTCCCATTTCTTTCTTAGAGTTAATAAAATTTTATTTCTAGATGTTCTTTCTAGAGTTTATTAGTTCACTTTCTTCTTTTAACTACGGTTTTTCTAAATTTAATTTCCTTTGGTTTCTTACAAAAAAAAAACATATTTTGTTCACTTTTAATAATTTCTAGAACTTCCACAAACAACTTCAAACCCTATTC
>APFE031125486.1:7642-25604 GCA_000404065.3 Pinus taeda | reverse complement strand
GGAGGTTTGTCAATGAATTGTTGTTCAAGCTGCTTGATTGTGTTGTTGGAGCAGTAGCTAATAAGTCCAGAGGTAGAGTTTGCAACCTCTGTTCTCTAAGCTTATTGAATTCTACTAGACTTTCATCGTTATACCTCATTTTGGCCAGTGCTTGTACCTAGAATAATGACTCTGCCGAAGAAAACAAGTCATCAAAATCATCTTTCTCATGATCAAACCTTGTAAGTTTGGCTTGTTCAAGCACGGTATAGGCAACTTTCCTTGGATCGAATTGCCTATTAGGAATATTTGCAAGATTAAGCATGTTTATTTTCTCTGCTTCCTTCTCCGAATGCTTATAGTCATGTAAAGTATAAACACCACATCTCAAAGGAAAACTAGGCCAAGCCTACTTTTTTGAAATCCTAAGAGTCTTGGATGTTCCTACGGTTGTAATTTGACAGGTCAATTCTCGGGCTAACAGCTTGTCAAGTATGTACAAAGGAAGGACATGAGGTCTTGCAAGGCTACCAAAAACCCTTATGTATGTGAAATTATCTTTCCCAAACCAATTTCCTACAGCGGTTAGGTCAATCTCTGCTTCCGAAGAAATCTTTGGGGCAGGCATATCAAAAATGGCACGGTAAATAGGAAACATAAAACCATTATAGATTTGGTATAAGTGGTCCTTATAGTGCACTTTCAACAGCTTTTGGTGATAAATGTGAATTGGCATGGGGTCTTGTGAAGTCCATCTCCACCCCAGTACAGGAAATTCAGAATTGAAACAAAGAGTATCTAAAATATAGGCACTAAAAAAAAATAGAGGAATAGATCTATCGGTCACGCGAGTTTTATTTCTAAACTCAAGAATTGCAATGGCTAATTTATCTAATAGTATATTTCCCCAATCCATTACTTCACTGTTAACTGCCGCTTCCATTAACAGAACCATTTCAATAGTGAATTTTGCAGAATTATGTAATCCCAAAATTCTACACATCATTGCCCCAACATAATAGTAAAGAGAACATAATGAATCTACAGAGTACTTACCTGAAGATTCATGTTTGTGCCTTATGGGTTTCTGTCTCCACTCCCGAATTGGGGCTGATTCAGTCTCATTCTCACTTGTGAACTTCTCAAGAAATGCTTTATTGTATTTCTTTTGAGGTTCAGGCAAGTGATACATTTTCCTTAAATCATCAGGTTGAAAAGAGCCGAAGACCCTTCCGTCGACTGTGCAAAATGTTCTGTTTAAAACAGGGATTTCCTCTACTGCCCATCGCACTACATCAGTGTATGGAAGAATTTTTTCATGAGCTGCTATTCGGTGTAGATATGAGTCAGCTAAATCTTTCAGGGAAGCCTCTGATTTTCTTGTTGAATCTGCGGTAGCTTGTACTGATACTATTTCAGGCTCCTCTGCTTCAATTAGATTATATATGCTTTTCCAGCTTGTGTTTCCAAGGCCAAGACACGTAGTATCTAAAATCAATCCCTTTTTGCTTGGTCCTAGATCAGTGGTGGATTGCACTGTTACTGCGGGAGCCGCTGTTGCGGTGGATCTCTTGGATTTCTTTCCCATTTGGCTTGAACTTGTTGTTTCGGCGGATCTCTGTGCAAGGAATAAAATGAACGTAATACAGAGAATAGGTGGTGTGAGCCAATATTAAAGAATTATATCAATTAGCGAGTAATGAAAGATTAAAATAATACTGCCGCAGATACAATCTCAGGGGAGATCTCGGCATAACTGCTTCATTAATTGGCCGCTTAACCTGTCAATCATTTTAAATACCCATCATATCGTTTATATGCCGAATGATTCATTCAAGCGTGGCTTGAGTTTTTTGGCAGATAATCACAAGTAAATCGCTATCGGGAATGGGAAGGCTTTTAATAATAATCCAAAATAATACATGCAAGCCTTTTAAATCTATTTTAAAACTCGCGCCTTGCTTTATCGGATCGCAATCGGAGATGTGTTCAGGTCGTAATACTTATGTTATTTCAAAATCGCCGATCCCCGATGGTGATACAGCTTATCGTATCGGGAGATTTGAAAGGTGTCTTAACATGTGTTGTGTTACATCCCCCGATTGCCGATAGCGATATCGCATCGGAGAAATAATGGGAGGGCCTTTTGTTATATTTGCTTGCCTTTCCCGATAACCGATAGTTATTCACTTTTCGGATCGGGGTAAATCAATGGGTCTTTTGCTTATGTTTTCCTTGTTGTTGCGATATGCGATCTTGCGATTGTTTTATCGCAATAATAAAGAATTTTATATTTATATCATAAGACCGATTTCATATTTGTTCAAAAGGTTTATAATATATCGTTTCCTTTGGACCTTTTGATGAAGGATTTGTAATGATGAGTTGATACCAATTTTATTCACACATCTATGTTTAAAAGGGACCCATTTCATATTATAGTTAGAAAGAAAAATTTTATGAAATGGGGGGTTGTTGTACAGCACAACAATTGGCGATTCACTGGGAGAAACAATTATCTCTAAGAAAATGTTGAAATACTTAAACTTTCTTTATATAGAAATCTTATCTAAGAGGAGAATTCTAATATAACTAGGTATACATAAATTCTGAATCTAGTAATAGCTATTTTTTCTATTTTCTTCTCTTGTTAAAATTAAATACATTCTAAGTTTTAAACTAGCCTTAATTGGTTGATAATGATAAAGCAAAGAACTTTTCCAACTTAGCTTTATAATGACTCCTTTGTCATAGGTAGAGCCTCTGCTTCCAGCAAACGTTTATAGTCTCGACAGGGATACCTTTTAACCATTTAATCGTCCATTATCCCATCCATTTCAGAGTATAATTAAAAGAATGAATCCAAAAATATTCCTTCATATTTTATATCACTTTTCTTTTTCCTTATTTTGCAGGATAAAAAGCCATTGTCCTGGTTTGGTGGCCAGCCATTTGACAATGTCATTCACTAGTTGTAATTTAACTGAACAAGCTGGCTCGTGATGAGACCCCTTGTCTTATAATTATAAGCCATTACCCTGTTTTGGTATGCAGTATTGGTAATGTTAGTTGAACTATTCCCCAAAGATCATGGTAAGCAGGCTTGTAATAAGACCCCTTATCTTTTATATCAAATATATTTTAGAATTACACTCTGAGTAATCATAAAATTTGATGAATGGGATGAACAATTTTCTCCTTAAGAGAGCATGGATGACAAGGTAAGAGTTGAAGATGCTAAGATTGAATCAGTTTCTGTTTTTATATTGATAATCATTTTTGTCCATTTGAAAACATTAAAATGATTTACAGTACTTCTAAATCTTGAGAAGATTTCACAAAAATAAAATGGGGTTTCAAAATCTAAATATACCTAATTTCCTAGAAAGTTTCCTTTTGTTTAAGGTTTCTATTTTAAAAGTAAATATAAAAAATATTTCTTTTGAGAAACTTTTTCAATATAGCAAAGGCCAATGGAAGATATCTTACAACTTTATTTTCCAATAATCCTAAAAACTATGAACACAAATTTTGCTGAAAATTGAATATTTACAAAGGGAGAAGGGGTTACACCTCAATTGAAGAATTTTTTCAAGATAAGGCCATTAACAGGAAGAGAATCTCCCTTACCTGATAGATCTTGCAATATGAAAGTAGAATGGCCTATCTTCTCATTGATTTGAAATGGTCCAAGCCACATTTTCTGGAACTTAGTGTGTTTTCCTTTATCCTCATAGACTTTGTCCCATTTCAGAACTAGATCACCAACTTGTAATTGTTTTGAACTAAATGAAGTTGAATCAAAATATGACTTGATAATTTTTTTGTGTTTTGCATGTATAATTCTAGATTTTTCCCTTTCTTCTTCTAATTTTAAAATTTGATCATGTCTTAGTTGAATAGAAGATGAGGGACTTTCTTCAATAAAATGCACTAAGACTAGAGATGGAAGTAATAAATTGGTTGGTATGACAACTTCCTTTCCATATACTAGATTAAATGGAGAAGTACCTATGGAAGCCTTCTGTCTTATTCTGTCAGCCCATAGTGCAAATATCAAAGATTTATGCCAGTTTTTATGATTCTGCTCAATAGTTCGCTTAATGATTTTGACGAGATTTTTATTGGTGGATTCTGCTAAACCATTACCTTGGGGATAGTAATTCGCAGAATATTTCAATTTAAACCCTCTTTTGATAACGAACTCAAAGATAGAATTTCCAGAGAAATAAGATGCATTATCGAAAACAAGAGCATTTGGGACACCAAACCTGGTAATAATGAATTGATCTACGAATTCTATAATTGCTTCAGAGTTTGTTGTCTTCAGAGGAATTGCTTCAACCCACTTAGTAAAGTAATCAGTAGCAGTAAGGATATACTTATGTTGTTTGGGTGACTGTGGAGTGATTTCCCCAATGATATCCAATCCCCATTTCTTGAAAGGTTGTTCAATGTTGACTGGTTGCAAAGGGAAAGCTGGTTTTCTTTGTTTTCCACTGGAGATTTAACAACTTCGGCATTTCCTTACGTATTCATGAGTATCTCTGAACAGGGTGGGCCAATAATATCCAACATGAATGATTTTGTGGGCTATTGTATCAGCTCCAAAATGTCCTCCTACTGGTCCGTCATGTAGCTCCTGCAAAACTTTTTGCGCTTTAGTTTTTTCTAGGCATATTAATAAAATTGAATCATAATTCCGCCTAAAAAGTACATCATCTACAATTATGAATTTTTTCACTTTTAATCTAATGGCACGTTTGTTTTTATAGGAAAGATTAGAAGGTGTGTATCCATTTTTTAAATAGAAAATCAGATCTGCATATTGTGATTCAGGATCTGTGACACTTATCTGATTGATTTCTTCAGTGCGTTCTGTACCTTCTGATTCTTGAATATTAGATGCTCCTGCTAATAACCTGCAAAAACCTTGGCCTCTGACAATCTTTGCTGGCTTGATTTCTAAGTCATATTCTTGTAATTTTGTGACCCAATGTGCTCTTTTTTCTCCTAATTCCTTTTGAATTAGTAATTATCTTACTGTGGAAAAAGGAACTATAAATTTTGTGTGAGCTTTTAAAAGGAAGGGTCTATAGTGTTTGACAGCTTTGTACACAGCAAAGGCTTGCTTTTCAACTTCCGAATAATTAAGTTTAGCACCTTGAATATTTGAACTGTAAAATGAAATTGGTGCCTCCAAGTTTTGATCATTAATATGAGTTAACACTACTGCATAAGACGAGGTGGATGCGAGAGTATACAATATGAAATGACTTGAAAAATTGGGAGTGCCTAAAGCAGGTGCATTAATTATTGATTTTTTGATAGAATCAAATGCCTCTTTTTCTGCAGACCCCCTCTAAACACCGAATTTTTCTTAATCATTGTTTGCAATGGCAAAATAATTTGGAAAAGATCTAGAACGAATCGTTTAACAAAGTTAATTTGACCCAAAAATGACTGCATGGATTTTTTGTTACGAGGGAATGGAATATCATAAATCTCTTTAATTCTATCTAGATCAATATAAATACCATCTTTGGAAACAATGAAGCCCAAGAGCTTTCCTTGATTAAGAGCAAAAAATGACTTTTTTGGATTGAGCGAGATACCATACCTTCTGCAACGTTCAAATATTTGTTTTAAATCATGTAAATGATTAGACCTTTTCTTGGAAAATACAGTAATATCATCTAAATAGACAACTATTGTTTTATTGATCAATCCTTTGAATGCTATATCCATTGCTCTTTGGAATGTAGCTCCTACATTGATAAGTCGAAAAGGCATTTTTTTGTAAGCATAAGTTCCCCATTTAGTTCTGAAGGTAGTTTTAATCCTGTCATCAGGATGGACCAAAATCTGGTTATATCCTGAAAAACCATCTAAAAAGGAAATTAACTCAGAACCAGCTACTGAATGGAGTATCTGCTCCATGTTAGGTAAAGGGAAGTTATCTTTTTGGCTTACTTATTAAGGTTTTTGAAATCTATGCAAATCCTCATGTCGCCATTTTTCTTTCTAACAGGCACCATATTGGACACCCAGTTTGAATGCCTGACAGGAAAAATGATCTTAGCCTTCAAGAGTTTATTTAGTTCGGTTTTTATTTGACTCTCTAGGTTAGGATGGATTCTCCTTAACTTCTGTTGGACTAGTTTTTGTTCATAACACATTGGAATAGTATGCTGAATGATCGATGCATCGTATGTTTTCAAATCATCATATTTCCAAGCGAAGACATATTTATTTTTTCGTAATAACCTAATGAATCTTGTTCTTTCTTCCAAAGAAATTCCTAATCCCAAATTGATGTTTTGAGGGTTTTCCTCAATACCTAGGTTTATCAATTCAAATCTTAAAGTGGAACTTTGGAGCTTTGAATTGGTCACCTGTTTAAACCTGTCTTTAATATCATAAAGATCTTCTAGCTTAACCACTGGTTTTGGTATTGAGTTTTCTTCTTGCTTTTCCTTCATTTGAAGGTCATGATCACTTTCATCAATGATTTGATCATCATAGGACTTGTTGGAAGTCAAGAAATTTAAAATGTCCTCGTCATGATTGAACACTCGCCAATTGGTGACATTGTCGGGAATTGATGGTCTAAAAATTAACTCTACTGAAAATCTGTCTGGGCTATAATCTTCGGAAGGTAGGAGTTTAGAAGCAACATTAGCTAGCAAGTCTGCTGCTGCATTCTGGGATCTAGGGATAGGAGAAATATTGAATGCTAAAAATTGAGATATGAGTTCCTGCACCAAAGACTAATAGTGTTTGAGATGACTAGAAAGACAGTGAATTGTATTTCTAACTTGTTTTATGACAATTTCTGAATCACTAAACACTTTCAAATATTGAACTTTAAGACCAATTGCTTTGTATAGTCCTTGAACTAAGGCCTCATATTCAACCGTATTATTTGTGCATTCAAATTCCAATCTACATGATAACATAGTTTTTTCTCCTTTAGGGCTAACTAAAATACACCCTGCTCCTGCAACCTCACTAGATTTAAACCCATCAAAATATAGTGACCAAAATAAAGAATTATCAACAATTTTATTTACAGTTTCCTTAGCAATATTGACACATCTTGATGTATCGGTTTGTGAAAAATTTTCAATTTGGGATGTGAAATTATTTACTAAGAAAGGAGATGGTTGGGCGGTGAAATTGCCAAAGAATGATTCGGAAGAGTAATTCCCCAAAATATTCTTATTGAATTCTATTGGTTGATTCTCCTATTCAAATTCAGTGACAGTATGGGTCATATGTTTCTCCCGATCGATTTTGATTTGATTTGGCTTTCCTTTATAGGGTAGCCACATATGGGACCAATCGGTAGAAATATAACCGTAGAGTTTCTCAAACCAATCCCTACTCAAAATTAAACCATAAAATTCAGGTATATCGGAAATTAAAATATCAATTCTCTGAACAACTCGTGGATCATCTAATAACCTGATAGTTACGGAGTTGATTTCCCCTAAAACCTGGACCTTGGTTCTATCCAACTGTACAATATGAATTGCAAACTTTTGGGGTTCAATGTTCAGTTTGGAACAAACTGAAGCTGGCATTATGTTAGAGGATGCCCCTGAGTCAATCAAACAGTTGTGTGAATTTCGATTATAGATCTCATAGGTCAAGAGAAAAGGGGGAGTATGGGAATTTGATCTATCTTCGGTTAAAACTGCATCAGTAGCTTCATCCCACCAGGAGGTGGTTGACTTGAGTCATTTGTAGCTTTGGAGAACACAGCATTAGGAAGAGGTGAAGAAGGTACTGCATTTAGTTCCTTAAGAAGTAGTTTCTGCTGATGTTTGAGTTTGCTAAGTTCAAACATAGTAATGTTTGCCTTTGTCTTCTTCATATCATCAATAATATTATAATCCATTGAATCTGATACTACCAACGTCTTAGATGTTGAAGGTATGTTTGAGGATGATGGTTGATTTTGGGATGTTTTCACCGCCGATTTCTTTGTGGGAACCTTTTCTTTTATAGTAGTGGTACATGCACTCCTTTTCTTTGAAATTCACTCAACAAGTTCAGGAGTACCTTTACTCCTGGTAGTTACAGGGAAAGCTTCTTGTTCATTTTCTGTATCGGAGTTAGGTAAAATGAAGTCCCACATCCCATGGCATTCGACAATCTCGTCTTCTTCGAGTTCGCCGAATGGTGAGACTGTTTCATCTTCTTCCTCCTCTTCAAGATCTGAGTCTGCATTAGATATAACATTTGGTGGTTTTGACTTAGGTTTCTTAAAATTTCTAAATGGCCTCTTTGTTGAAGTTTTAGCTACTTATTTTTTTATTTCAACCATTTCATTTGACATAGTCTTGAGGACCTTTTGCAGACCCTCCATATCATATGGATCTTTAGGGGTTTTCTTCTTTGAATCATCTTTAAAAGAACTTTTTTTTGGATTTTTCTAATCTTCAAGAGCAAGCTTTACTTTTCTAAAGCAATAATGTGTTTCTCTACAACAAGCGCTTCTTTCATGTTTTCAGCTAAAGTTGGTTTTGCAGCTCTATCTACAAAAATGGCTATATTTGAAGGTAGGGCTATTATATACCATTCGCTTCTGATTTTCTCACTTGGTTTAGAGTCGGTTGGAATCTTATTCAAGAGTTCATTAAATCACGAGTTGAATTCTTTGATAGGTTCTCTAGATTCTATCCTAAGATTCGAAAGATCATTGATTAATGTTGCTAAAGATCTATCATCGCCATACTTAGTGAGAAACTGTTCTTGAAAAATGTTCCAGTTGGTAATGGATCCAGAGGGTTGGGAAAAATACCAAGACCCAGCTGATCCTTGTAAAGTATAAGGGAAAAGCCTAACGACAACATCTTCCTGTGTCACTCCTTTTAGATTAACGGATAACATGAAATTGTTAATATGTTCTTCGGCTAATGTTCCAGCATCTGGATTAAATTTCGGCAACCATTTTTCTGGAGAATCTGGTAATGGATGTAATGGTGCAGGCATAGTGACTGCACCAGGACTATTCCATGGATTCTGAGCCATCTTAGAACTAATAAAAAATGATATTCCGGATGTTATTCCAGGTGTTTGGGGAGGAGTTGGTATTGAAGATTGAATAGGTTGGGATGTTGAAGTTGGTGATCCCTGCTGAACAACAATGTGTAATGGAGGAGTGGATGGTTGACTTGCATTGGAGAAGATGAAATGGAGGATGATGATGAGAAGGTCTCATTGTCCGATCCTTCAGTGTTCTTTTTAACCTTTTTCCTTTTCGGTAAAGGCAACTCAGTAGGTTCAATATCGAGCTTTTCGCTTTGAAGTCTGGTGAGAGGGTGAGGTAGATTGAATTGCGAAGTCTCACTGCCTTGAGATACTTCAGATTTTTGTGGTGATATCAAAAAGCCTTGAAGTTTCTAGATGAGAGACTGAACTTCAAGAGACTCAGGACTTAATCGATCTGGAGTATGATGGGATTGAGCAGTGGTAGTTGACTCCTCTTCTTCTCGTTTGAATATTGGTGTTCTAGAATGCAAACGGGACGTCTGAGGTGAGGTGGAGGGAGATTTACTCTCAGAATGGTCTGTAGGTTTTGATTTACTCGCCATTCATAGTTCATTCCCTCCTTCTAGCGCCAAAAATGTTGATGCCTCAAAAATCACTGCAACAACATCGGGGAAAACCACCCAGTCCGGACCTTAATGCAGCTCCTTTTCTGTTTGGTGTGGTGGCTCTGACTGTAAATAATGGCACCAGCTTCCCAGTGATGAATAAAAAGGGGATGGGTAAATGAGTGGTTTCTAATAAAATGGTAATGGATGAACGATTTAATCTAAAAAGTAAAAATATGAATAACTATCCTATCCCGGGAAATTTATGTTTTTAGTGTAACGTTTGATAATCTTTCTCCACAAACAGGCATATAGATGACTCTATTGGTAAACAAAGACATTCATTCATATGATAATTACTTTGTTCAAGTAGTCGAACAAAGTAATCATTAAAACATTATT
This sequence comes from Pinus taeda, assembly GCA_000404065.3. Taxonomy (NCBI): domain Eukaryota; kingdom Viridiplantae; phylum Streptophyta; class Pinopsida; order Pinales; family Pinaceae; genus Pinus; species Pinus taeda. The sequence continues at coordinate 15,618 of APFE031125486.1, read as the reverse complement.
ACACTTATCATTTATATATCACTGATACATATATGACTAAAAGAATAACATTCCTTAAACATTTAATAGTGAAAAATATAAGGGTTGTTGTTAAAAACACATACATATATCCAATGATAGCAAGAGTAATCAAATGACGATTCACATAAAAGAATGAAACGAGATCATAGATAATAGTACCATATGTGTTGTGAATCATTCTCAATATCAATTGCATTCAAATTCATTTTTCCAACTTAGAAATACTTTCACATCAAGACAATAGTGCACATCCCATCAAAGCTTTCCTCATTAGAATTTGGAATACTGGCCTAGTATTTATAAAAAATATACCAGAAGCACAATAGTGCAACTTCCAGGTTTGAGTTTTATACAAAAACTAAGGACCCTTTCTAAATGCATGAAAGGGTCTATAAATACTAATTAAACTAACTAACTACAAAAATAAAATGTTATTTAATTGGTACAACTAAATCTTGAGTATCTCCTCCACAATAGGTTTGTTGGTAGTCGTCAGCATGATTCATTGTTTCGGCTGTTCTCCTTTTGATTTGAGTTGGCAGATTGCAAGCATCGGTTCCAATTCTGGGGGACGACTGAGACGAGAATGGAGTTGAGCTGCGTATGTGGCATCATGTATTTTGGGAATGATACAACCGATCGCATCGGTTAAACATTTGAGGGCGGCCCTTTGACTGTATGTTTTTACTAAGAAAAACCAATAGGTATCCCAAGTTAAACTTTGGATGCTAGTGATTAATCTTCCATTCTTCTCCAACTCTTGATTGCATCCTTGCTCCAATGTCTTAGCTGACAGCAATTTACCTGGGGTACATTGTGAAATCATGTTAGATAGATAAAGAGTGTTATTGATTAACTCAATTAATTTACTTGTAGATAATCTACATCTGAAAACCTCTCTCTCTGCTTTCATCAGCTGTGACTGCCATTCTAAGAAAAGGATCTCCTTGTGTGATTCTAGGATTTTGGATAGATTTGTTGCCTACCCTTCATTGGTGTCTTGCCAAGCAAGAAAGTTTGTGAGAGTCTCATCGGCCTGTTCCAAATCCTGCCTAGCATCATCTGATTTGTCAACTATTGATGTTGTTATATCACAAAGGGGCTCAACTGGAGAAATGTTATGACATAACAGTCTTAACTGTGTAACCAATGCCTTGTTAATTTGTAGCGCTTCGGACCTGAAATCGGCAGGTTGTGGAAGACTCTTGAACTTCTCTACTTGAAGTGACAGCTGAGCGATTTGCTCATCTTTCGTTTTCATCATTAGTTCATTCATCGTCTTTAACCTGGCCAATGCTCCTGATAATTCTTTCTACTTTTGTATTGCGCTTGAGTCTATTCTCTGTTTTTCTTCAAGCAATTGCTTATTCAGTTGATTGTTTAATTGTTGCTGTGTTGATAATTGTTGTTCCCACTGTTCAATTTTTTGTTGTGCTTCAGACACCTATGATTGCAACAAAACAATTTCTTGATCCTTTTCTTTAAGTAGATTACTTACTTCCGATGCCTTGTCCATAGTGGCCGCCGAATAAGCTCCAGCATACTGAGAGAGCTTTGTTAGGTCATCGGAAGGGTTAAACTCTTCTTTCCATACTACATTAGTTGTCTCTGTTTGTTCTGGAAACAGGGAAGGTTGATCAAGTCTTATCCTTTCCCTTTGTCTTTTCACTACAGCCCTGTGTTTGGGACTGTAAAAGACATCTAATGGAGGTATGTCCTCCACCTGGAAAATAATTTGATCGAAGGGATCTTTTGGAATCATTTCTAAATCCGTGCTAGGGGGTAGGCCGCTGGTTTCTTCATTCGGAACCTTTGTTGACACTGTATCTTGTCCATCTGTTACTTTGGGTGTATTGGCACCTTTTGGGCCTTCCAGATTGCTTATAATGGAGTCAATTTACCGCCATTCTTGGAGTAGTTTAGGATCAATCTGGGTATCCACATTGATATTTTCGCTACCCTTATCCTGCTCCTTTTTCTGCTCTTTCTCTTGTTCTTTCTCCTACTCTTTCTCTTGCTCTTTCTCGAGAATCTTTGATGCAGCAGGAGGTTTGTCAATGAGTTGTTGTTCAGGCTCACTTGATTGTGTTGTCGGGGCAGTAGCTAGTAAGTCCAAAGGTAGAGTTTGCAACCTCTGTTCTCTGAGCTTATTGAATTCTACTAGCCTTTCATCGTTATACCTCATTTTGGCTAGTGCTTGCACCTGGAATAATGACTCTGCCGAAGAAAACAAGTCATCAAAATAATCTTTCTCATGATCAAACCTTGTAAGTTTGGCTTGTTCAAGCATGGTATAGGGAACTTTCCTCGGATCGAATTGCCTATTAGGAATGGTTGCAAGATTAAGCACATTTATTTTCTCTGCTTCCTTCTCCGCATGCTTGTAGTCGTGCAAAGTATAAACACCACATATCAAAGGAAAAGTAGGCCAAGCCTGCTTTTTTGAAATCCTAAGAGTCTTGGATGTTCCTGCGGTTGTAATTTGATAGGCCAATTCTCGGGCTAACAGCTTGTCAGGTATGTACAGAGGAAGGACATGAGGTCTTGCAAGGCTACCAAAAACCCTTATGTATGTGAACTTATCTTCCCCAAACCAATTTCCTACAGCGGTTAGGTCAATCTCTGCTTCCGAAGAAATCTTTGAGGTAGGCTTATAAAAAATGGCACGGTAAATAGGCAACATAAAACCATTACAGATTTGGTACAAGTGGTCCTAGTAGTGCGCTTTCCACAACTTTTGGTGATAAATGTGAATTGGAATGGGGTCTTGTGAAGTCCATCTCCACCCCAGTACAGGAAATTCAAAATTGAAACAAAGAGTATCTAAAATATAAGCACTAAAATAAAATGGAGGAATAGACCTATCGGTCACACGAGTTTTATTTCTAAACTCAAGAATTGCAGTGGCTAATTTATCTGACAGTATATTTCCCCAATCCATTACTTCACTGTTAACTGCCGCTTCCATTAACGGAACCATTTCAATAGTGAAATTTGCAGAATCATGTAATCCCCAAATTGTACACATCATTGCCCCGACATAATAGTAAGGAGAACATAATGAATCTACAGAGTACTTACCTGAAGATTCATGTTTGTGCGTTGCGGGTTCTGTCTCCACTCCCGAATTGGGGCCAATTCAGTCTCAGTCTCACTTGTGAACTTCTCAAGAAATGCTTTATTGTATTTATTTTGAGGTTCAGGCAAGTGATACATTTTCCTTAAATCACCAGGTTGTAATGAGCCGAAGACCCTTCTGTCGACTGTGCAAAATGTTCTATTTAAAATAGGGATTTCCTCTACTGCCCATCGCACTACATCAATGTGTGGAAGAATGTTTTCACGAGCTGCTATTCGGTGTAGATATGAGTTAGCTAAATCTTTCAAGGAAGCCTCTGATTTTCTAGTTGAATCTGCGGTAGCTTGTACTGATACTGTTTCAGGCTCCTCTGCTTCAATTAGATTATATATGCTTTACCAGCTTGTGTTTCCAAGGCCAAGACACGTAGTATCTGAAATCAATTCCTTTTTGCTTGGTCCTGGATTAGTGGTGGATTTCACTGTTACTGCAAGAGCCGCTGCTGCCGCGGATCTCTTGGATTTCTTTCCCATTTGGCTTGAACTTGTTGTTTTGGCGAAGCTCTGCGCAAGGAATAAAATGAACGTAATACAGAGAATAGGTGGTGTGAGCCAATATGAAATAATTATATAAATTAGCGAGTAATGAAAGATTAAAATAATACTACCATAGATACAATCTCAGGGGAGATCTCGGCATAACTGCTTCATTAATTGGCCGCTTAACCTGTCAATCATTTTAAATACCCATCATATCGTTTATATGCCGAATGATTCATTCAAGCGTGGCTTGAGATTTTTGGCAGATAATCACAAGTAAATCGCTATCGGGAATGGGAAAGCTTTTAATAATAATCCAAAATGATACATGCAAGCCTTTTAAATCTATTTTGAAACTCGCGCCTTGCTTTATCAGATCGCAATTGGAGATGTTCTTGGGTCATAATACTTATGTTATTGCAAAATCGCTGATCCCCGATGGCGATACACCTTATCACATCGGGAAATTTTAAAGGTGTCTTAACATGTGTTGCGTTACATCCCCCGATTGTCGATAGCGATATCGCATCAGAGAAATAATGGGAGGGCCTTTTGTTATATTTTCTTGCCTTTCCCGATAACCGATAGTTATTCACTTTTCGGATCGGGGTAAATCAATGGGTCTTTGGCTTATGTTTTCCTTGTTGTTGCGATATGCGATCTTGCGATCACTTTATCGTAAGAATAAAGAATTTTATATTATATCATAAGACCGATTTCATATTTGTTCAAAAGGTTTATAATATATCGTTTCCTTTGGACCTTTTGATGAAGGATTTGTAATGATGAGTTGATACCAATTTTATTCACACATCTATGTTTAAAAGGGACCCATTTCATATTATAGTTAGAAAGAAAAATTTTATGAAATGGGGGGTTGTTGTACAGCACAACACGACCCCATCAAAAGCTTTTCTATCAAGAATAATGGGATTCCGCATTGGTAATCTCCCCTCGAAATACCTATGAATAGCTAAGTGACCAACAAACTAGAGTGGAAAATTGGAAGGCCTTGCTGGCAAAGATCCAAGGGAGAATGTAGAATTGGACATTCAGATCACTGAATATGTTGAGTCGTGTTATACTACTAAGAGAAGTGCTCCAAGCGATTGTCATTTATCAATGATCTAGCCAAGCGATGCTTAAAGTAGTTTTCCAAAAGATGACTGACATCTTCAAAAAGTTCTTGTGGCAAGGGCCCATAATAGAAAACAAAAATGGGCCCTCCTATCATGGAATTGGCTCAGCAAACCCCTAAAAGATGGTGGATTAGGTCTTAGAGACCCGTACATTCTCAATCAGGTCATGGGGGAAAAGTTGTGACAGAGATGCATCCAGGGAGGAGAAGATCTATGGATGGAAATATGGGGGAGAAAGTATGGAATGCCAAGCTTTCTTGAAGGATGGATAAGAGTCCAGAACAATATTAAGGGATTGGCCATATGGAACTTAGCCTCATAAAATAGAGATATGATAAGAACCCATAGCTTATGGGAAATAAGGGGAGGAGGCATAGCAAAATTCTGGGAAGAGGCATGGCAACAAAGAGAAAAACTCAACAGCAGACCTAATCTAGGAGTAGTATGTCAATATACCAATAACCCTGTAGACCAGACACTAAAAAACCTTTGGAGCTTTAACCTAGGAGAACATTGGAGAAAATGGAAACGGAAACAAGATTGGACAAATGCTCCAAAAACCACCCAATGAGAGGTTTATGAGAAAGAGATGGAAACCCAGAAAATTGCAATAGTGGAAGGGCCAGACATAATGAGATGGGGGTATAAAATCAATGGGATGTTTATGATTAAAGAGCATCTGCAAGTAGCACACCACGTGCAATAGGGGACAGAGATATGGGACAAAATATGGCAAGACAAGTCATGGCCGAAAATCGCTTTCTTCATGTGGATATTTGGACATGGGTGAGCACTTACTTGGGACCAAGTTCAGAAAAATGGTCCGTAGGGACCCTCGATATGCAGTGTCTATGCCGAACAAGAAGAAACAATGGAACACTTGAACAATGCCTGTATATACAGTAAAAACCTATGAAGAAACCATGAACAACTCTTTGGAGTCAATTACATGAACCAACTTAGTATGAAAGCAACAATGGACAATTGGCAGAAAAATCCTTACCAAAACCCCATTTTGAATCATGCCTGGAGAATATCATTAGGTTTCATATTATGAGCAATTTGGAAGGGAATAAATAGAAGGATCTTCAAAGAAGAAAAAAGATCAAAAGTAGAACGATGGAAAATGATACTCTAGAACATAAGAGAAACGATCCTTGCCGAGAAATGGTATGCAGAGGACTAGGAAACAAATCCACAAGAATAACGAATAATGATGGGACTAAGATTGAAGCCAAGAATGTTGAGCCCACTGCGTGGAAACAACATCCCCCCCATTGTGAGACTACGAACAATTTCACATAGCCCCAGAAAGAATTCATTAAACTCAACTTCAATGGAGCTACGAAAGGGAATCCCGAGGCAGCAGGAACTGGAGGAGTGTTCAGAGATGACAAAGGGAATATGATTTTCCTATTTGCCATGGATTGTGGCATTGCGAGCAACAATGAAGTGGAGCTCTAGGCATTGAAGCAGGGATGGGAAATCGCAGTAAGGGAAAGGTTTCAGAGCCTGGAGGTGGAAGGAGACTCGAAGCTGACAATAGACATGATGAAAAAACTCCAACAAGGAACATATGGGAGAAATTCAGCAAAAGCTGGAGGATGGCAAGGCTCATCCAAGAGGTTGGTAATCTAATTCGACAAATTGGATACATTATCCTAACACATGTCCATAGGATGGGTAATGTGGCAACAAATAATATTACTAAATGGGGTATGAGCAGGTAGGTAGAAACTTGGATATAAGGGGATAAGAGATAAGACAAATGGACAGGATGAGAAGGCCAGAGGAGATTCTAGAAAATGACAAGGAAAAGGTAGAAAACCCTCGATCGGGGTGTGGTAGGGAAGAAGGCGAGATGACGGACAAGGTGGGCTGGATGGGATGGGAGGTAGAGGCACTAGAAGCCAACCACATGAGCCCAAAGATAGATGGGGTATTGGGAGGTGGGAGGATGCGATGGCAGGTGGGGCAGCACGCCGGACAAGGCAGGGCAAAGGATGGTACCAAGATAGTAAAAGTGTGGTCAAGGATGGAAGAGAGCGATGAAGGCTTGGAGTCAAGCGAGAGGGTGGGCAGACAAATGACAATAAGTGGCACAAAGTCAGAAGGAAACCCATGGCAGGAGCAGCCGACGGCATACGTGAAGTAATGGAAGGGTTAGGGGAACCTCATTTCGAGAAAATCTAATGAAATATTGGGTGACAGGAAGAGGCAGATGGCAAGTGGGGGGCTAGATGGAGGTTAGGTGGGGCAGGTGGACAAAGCAACAAGAGGCAAAGGGAGATGAGAGAGAAGGTCGCTGCATGCAAAGGGAGAAGGAGAAAGAACGTGCAACAAAAGGTGGTGGATGCATGTTGGAGGACGTCAAGAGGATAACGGGCTTCGTTGCAAAGCATTGGTATGTTATTTCAGTTTCCTTTCTCACTTGCATCACAGAAATGAATGTTACAGAGGAAGTCGGGGAGTGGGCTGAGGGAAGGAAAGGCTCAGAACGAGTGAAGCCCTAGGTTGTCTGGGATTCTAACCCATATGAATGGAGAGTCTATGCCTGCAATGCTAATGGAGGGAGGGGGCTCGGAAAATATATAGTGTATCTCTAGGTAGATGGAATTCGAGGGAATGAGACTTGATGGTATGACCATTGGGAAGTCCACAATGGAGAGTGTAGGAAGCCTTCTGCTTCGGCCAAGTGGTACCTGAGGCATGGAAAGGAAGAAATAACTAGTAGAGGCAGGGAGCCTAGAACCAACTCGAAATTCTTTTCACGTTTAGAGAGTAAGAAAAGAGCAAAAGATGACTCCAAAGTGACTTTTTCGTGTATTTACCGAGTCCAAAAAAGTATAAAATACAACTCGTTTTGCCATGAAAACTCCATAAACACCTGTCGCTACACAAAAAACCAGTGTAAAACCCATTTTCGACACAAATATTCATAAAATCATTTTTTAAAGCTTAATTAGGGTCGAAAAGCTATAAAAAGGTGAAAATAGTAAAATAAAAATTACTTTTCACTTTCTACCTTTGAGAGTGACATTAGGGCTTTTTGGAGTGCGACTTTCAGTTGGCGATTGCGACCAATCCGGTGGACCATTTCGAGTGCCGTCAGTGCCAGGTGAGTGGTGTTGTCCTTAGCTTTATTTTCATATGTTTGAAATTTGTTTTTAATTGCATTTTGATTTCCTATGGGGGGAA